>CAUYRH010012262.1:0-41609 GCA_963574655.1 Perodicticus potto | reverse complement strand
CCTTCCTAATTTCTATGCATCTCTCCCCTCTGACACATATCCTAATCTCAGGAACCATGCACTCAAAATGGCAACCATCTTTGGTAGCACTTATGTCTGTGAACAGACTTTTTCCAGAATGAAACATCTGAAATCTCCAACCAAATCTAGACTAACTGATGCACACTTGGATCACTTGTTACGACTAGCAATGACAAATATGGAACCGAACATTGACCATCTCATTAGCCAAAAGCAAGCCCATAGTTCCCATTGAAATACTGGTAAGTTTGTTGATTCAACTTTATTTGTTTTTCATTTTAAATATTGTATTTGTTCCTGTTTTGTTTTTTTACCTCAAAATAAGATATGTGGAGTGTGCATAGGAATTTGTTCATAGTTTTGTTTTTTTTTAAACTATAGTCTGGCCTGCCAACAGTCTGAGGGACACTGAACTGGCTCCCTGTTTAAAAAGTTTGAGGACCCCTAGGTTAGTCAGTAGGAAAATGCAAATCAAAATCCCAATGTGATGCCATTTCACACCCTCCAGAATGGCTATAATCAAAATGATAATAACAAAACTCACAAGTGTTAACAAGGATGTGAAAAAACTACAGAACAGATACACTATTGATAGGAAAGTAAAATGGTATAGCCACCGTATTTATTATTTTTTTTGAGACAGAATCTCACTATGTTGGCCTCAGTAGAGTGCTGTAGTGTCACAGCTCACAGCAACCTCAAATTCTTGGGCTTTAGCAATTCTTTTGCCTCAGCCTCCCAAGTAGCTGGGACTACAAGTGCCCGCCACAACACCTGGCTATTTTTTTGTTGTAGTTGTTACTGCCTGGCAGCTTCGGGCTGGGTTCAAACCTGCCAGCCCCAGTGTATGTGGCCAGTGCTCTACCCACTGAGCACCACTCCTGGTATGGCCACTTTAGAAAACACTTTGACGGGGCGGCGCCTGTGGCTCATTGAGTAGGGCGCAGGTCCCATATACCGAAGGTGGCAGGTTCAAATCCAGCCTCACCGAAATGAAACACAGAAAAATAGCTGGGCCTAGTGGCGGGTTCCTGTAGTCCCCAGCTACTCGGGAGGCTGAGGCAAGGGAATCGCCTAAGCTCAGGAGTTAGAGGTTGCTGTGAGCTGTGTGATGCCACGGCACTCTACCAAGGGCGATAAAGTGAGACTCTTGTCTCTACAAAAAAAAAAGAAAACACTTTGGCAATTCCTCAAAAAGTTAAACATTGAGTTAGTTACTGGATGTTCTCACTTGTAAGTAGGATCTCAGCTATTAAGTACTCATGGTCATACATAATGGAATAAAAGAAAATAGAGAGGTGGCGCCTGTGGTTCAGTGAGTAGGGCGCCGGCCCCATATACCGAAGGTGGCAGGTTCACACCCGGCCTCCGCCTAACTGCAAAACAGAAAAATAGCCGGGCATTGTGGCAGGCACCTGTAGTCCCAGCTACTTGGAGGCTGAGGCAAGAAAATCGCCTAAGCCCAGGAGTTGGAGGTTGCTGTGAGCTGTGTGATGCCACGGCACTCTACCGAGGGCGATAAAGTGAGACTCTGTCTCTACAAAAAAAAAAAAAAAATAGCTGGGCATTGTGGCAGGCACTTGCGGTCCCAGCTACTTGGGAGACTGAGGCAAGACAATCGCCTAAGCTCAGGAGTTGGAGGTTGCTGTGAGCTATGACACATGGCATTCTACCGAGGGTGACAGTGTGAGACTCTGTCTCTAAAAACAAAAAAAAGACAGTAGAGAATCCAAAGGGAGAAGGTGAAAGGGGGATGAGGGTTGAAAAATTACCTACTAAGTACAATGTAAGGTGAGAAGAACCCTAAAAGCCTGACTTCATCACTGTATGTGCAATATATCCACCTAACAAAACTGAACTTGTACCCACCACACATATTACAAGTTAAAAATAGGGCAGCGTGGCTCGGCGCCTGTGGCTCAACGGGCTAAGGCATCAGCCACGTACACCTGAGCTGGCAGGTTCGAATCCAGCCCGGGTCCGCAGAACAACAATGACGGCTGCAACCAAAAAATGGCTGAGCGTTGGCTCGGTGCCTGTGGCCCAGCGGGATGGGGCGCCAGCCACGTACCCCTGAGCTGGCGGGTTTGAATCCAGCCCGAGCCCGCCAAGCAACAATGACGGCTGCAACCAAAAAAAAAAAAAAATGGCTGGGCGTTGTGGCGGGCGCCTGTGGTCCCAGCTGCTTGGGAGGTGGAGGCGGGAGACTTGCTTGAACCCAGGGGTTGGAGGTTGCTGTGAGCTGTGATGCCACAGCACTCTATCCAGGGTGACAGCTTGAGGCTCTGCCTCAAAAAAAAAAAAAAAAAAAGGCCAGGTGTTGTGGCGGGCGCTTGTCGTCCCAGCTACTTGGGAGGTGGAGGCAAGAGACTCGCTTGAGCCCAGGAATTGGAGGTTGTTGTGAGCTGTGATGCCATAGCACTCTATCCAGGGTGACAGTTAGAGGCTCTGTCTCAAAAAAAAAAAAAAAAAAAAAAAAAAGGCGAGGCTGGGTTTGAACCTGCCACCTTCGGTATATGGGACCTGCGCCCTACTCAATGAGCCATAGGCGCCGCCCCATCAAAGTGTTTTCTAAAGTGGCCATACCAGGCGTGGTGCTCAGTGGGTAGAGCACTGGGCAGCGTCTGTGGCTCAGTGAGTAAGGCACCAGCCCCATATATGGAGGGTGGCGGGTTCCAATACGGCCCTGGCCAAACTGCAACAAAAAAATAGCCGGCGCCTATAGTCCCATCTACTCGGGAGGCTGAGGCAAGGAAATCACCTAAGCCCAGGAGTTGGAGATTGCTGTAAGCTGTGTGATGCCATGGCATTCTACCAAGGGTGATAGAGTGAGACTCTGTCTCTACAAAAAAATAAAAAAAATATAAGTTAAAAATAATAAAATAGGCTCAGCACCTGTAGCTCAGCAGCTAGGGTGCAAGCCACATACACTGGAGATAGCAGGTTCGAATCCAGCCGAGGCCTGCCACACAACAATGACAATTACAACCAAAAAAAAAAAAAAAATAGCCAGGTGGCCTGTGATCCCAGCTACTTCGGAGGCTGAGGCAAGAGAATCAATTAAGCCCAAGAGTTTGAGGTTGCTGTGAGCTGTGACACCACAGCACTCTACCCAGGATGACACATTGAGACCTGAGACTGTCTAAAAAAAAAAAAGGGCGGGGTTGGTGCCTGTGGCTCAGCAAGTAGGGCGCTGGCCCCATATACTGAAGGTGGGGGGTTCAAACCTGGCCTTGGCTGAACTGCAAAACAGAAAAATAGCTGGACGTTGTAGCGGGCGCCTGTAGTCCCAGCTACTCGGGAGGCTGAGGCAAGAGAATCGCCTAAGCCCAGGAGTTGGAGATTGCTGTGAGCTGTGTGATGCCACGGCACTCTACCAAGGGCAATAAAGTGAGACTCTGTCTCTACCCAAAAAAAAAAAAAAGGAAGGAAGGAAAAGAAAAGAAAAGAAAAAAATAATAAAATAAAACATAGAATTACCCTATGACCTAGCAGTTTCACTCCCAGGTATACATCCAAAGGAAAGGAAAAGGTGCCCTGCAAATATTTGTATCAGATATTCATAACACCATTATTCACGATAGCGAGGAAGTCTTATCAACTGAGGAATGCATTAACAAAATATAGTATATTCACACAATGTAATATTATTCAGCTTTAAGAAAGAAATGAAGTACTGATATATGCTACATCATGGACAAATGCACTTGAAAATATGCAAAGTGAAAGCAGCAAGATACAAAAGGCCACATATTACATGACTCCATTTATATGAAATCCCCATTTTAAGAAAATCCCTAGAACCCAGCAGTCGGGGAGGCCGAGGCAGGCAGATCGCTTGAGCTCAGGAGTTGAGAACAGCCTGAGCCAGAGCAAGACCCCGTTGTCTACTAAAAACACAAAAACCTGAGGCAAGAGGACTGCCTGAGCCCAAGAGCTGAAGACTGTTGTGAGCTATAACACCACAGCACTCTAGGCACTCTGCCCAGGGCGACAGCTTGAGACCCTATCTCAAAAAAAAAAGGCGGCTCAGCGCCTGTGGCTCAACGGGCTAAGGCACCATCCACGTACACCTGAGCTGGCAGGTTCAAATCCAGGCCGGGCCCGCCAAACAACAATTGATGGTTGCAACCAAAAAAACGGACGGGCATTGTGGTGGGCGCCTGTAGTCCCAGCTACTTGGGAGGCGGAGGCAGGAGACTCGCTTGAGCCCAGGAATTGGAGGTTGCTGTGAGCTGTAATGCCACAGCACTCTCTTCAGGGTGACAGCTGGAGGCTCTCTCTCAAAAAAAAAAAAAAAAATCCCTAGAGACAGAAAATAGATTAGGTGCTGCCAGGGGCAGAAAGCAGGATACAGAGGCTCGGCGCCTATGGCTCAACGGGCTAAGGCGCCAGCCACGTACACCTGAACTGGGGGTTCGAATCCAGCCCAGGCCCACCAAACAACAATGACGGCTGCAACCAAAAAATGGTCGGGCGTTGTGGCAGGCGCCTCTAGTCCCAGCTACTTGGGAGGCAGAGGCAAGAGACTCACTTGAGCCCAGGAATTGGAGGTTGCTGTGAGCTGTGATGCCACAGCACTCTATCTAGGGTGACAGCTTGAGGCTCTGTCTCAAAAAAAAGAAAGAAAGCAGGGTACAGAGAAGTTGCTGCTATTAGGTTCAAGGTTTCTTTGGGGGATGATGAAAACATTTTTGAATCATAGTGGTAATGGTTGCACAACTTTGTGAATACACGAAAAAGCACTGGACTATATACTTTAAATGGGTGAATTTCATGGCATAATTATACCTCAAAGAACGAAAGAATCTATCAACGCAACTAAGAAATGAAGCAGGTATTGATTTTCTGGCCCAACATATTCTGTACACTAACTATTTTCCAGAATTATACTGCTTGCTAGGAATTCAAAGATGAATAAAACAAAGACACTAGACTCTCTTCAGACTCCTTCTCCTTAACCTACAACTATATTTCTCAAAAATAAAGCAGCTTTAAAAATACAAAAATAGCAAATGTAAGACAGAAAATCTGAGGAAACAACAGATAACCTTTCACTTAGCTAGAAGGTTTATTATTTATGTTTCAATAAATATGAAGGAGAAGAGAGACAGGCTTTAAATATTAGATGTTAACTCACTCCCCGGTGCTGACAATACCATTTCCCCAAAAATTATTAAATAGTTTCATTTTGTTCATTTGAATATTTTTTACAAATGATATTTCTGATAAATATCTTTCCTGATCTTATCATTTTAAATGTACTACTTCTTCAGAGATTCCTGGATTTTCTACTTTCAACATTCAAAACCCTCATGATAAATACAAATATTCCAAAAGAAATGTTTAACACTGCATTTCATAACCATATAACTTATTTTTTGTTGGTTTTTTTTTTTTAATCAAAGAGACAGAGTCTCATTTTGTCACCCTCAGTAGAGTGCCGTGGTGTAACACCTCACAGCAACCTCCAGGTCTTGGGCTTAGGCCATTCTCTTGCCTCAGCCAACCAAGTAGCTGGGACTACAGGCACCCGCCACACGCCCAGCTATTTTTTGTTGCCGTTTGGCCGGGGCCAGGTTTGAACCCGTCACCCTCCGCATATGGGACCAGCACCCTAAGCACTGAGCCACAGGCACCGCCCATAATTAATTTTTTGTAATTTGAACAAGAAACCCTCAGGAGTGGTGGCTCATGCCTCTAATCCTAGCACTATGGGAGGCTGAGGCTGGTGGATCGCCTGAGTTCCAAAGTTCATGACCAGCCTAAGGAAGAGCAAGACTCCATCTCTACTAAAAATAGAAAAACTAGCCAGGTGTTGTGGCGGATGTCGTAGTCCCAGCTACTTAGGAGGCTGAGGCAAGAGGATCAGTTGAGCCCAGGAGTTTGAGGTTGTTATGACACCACGGCACCCAACCCTAGGGCAACACAGTTGAGATTCTATCTTAAAAGAAAAAAAAAAAAAGAACAAGAAACGAGACAGGGATTCGAACCCGCCAGCTCAGGTGTACGTGGCTGGCGCCTTAGCCCGTTGAGCCACAGGCGCAGAGCCTTTTTTTTTTGAGACAGAGTCACTTTGTCACCCTTGGTAGAGTGCCGTGGCATCACAGCTCACAGCAACCTCCAACTCCTGGGCTTAAGTGATTCTCTTGCCTCAGGCTCCCAAGTAGCTAGGACTACAGGCACCCCACAACACCCGGCATTTTTGGTTGTAGTTGTCATTGTCGTTTGGCAGACTTGGGCTGGATTCGAACCCACCAGCTCCAGTGTATGTGGCTGGCACTCTAGCCGCTGAGCTACAGGTGCCGAGACAACAAGATTTAAACTAAAAAATCAAATGCTTTGGGCTGTAATCCCAAATATTTATGAATCAGAAAATTTGATTTCCTAATAGCTATACTTCTACAAAATAGCAGCTACCAAAAATCAAAATAATATTTTGATAGAAAATTGGGTTGAATAGTACTTCAAAGAGTGTAAAAAAGGCATGTCCTACTTAATCTAGGGCACTTTTTATTTTTGTTGTGGAGACACGGAGTGTCACTTGGTTGTCCAGGCTGGAATGTAGTGGTGCAGTGGAGCTCACTGCAACCTCAACTCATGGGGTCAAGCAATCCTCCAGCCTCAGCTTCCTAAATAGCTGGGGCTGTAAACACGTGCCACTACATCTGGCTAATTTTTAAATTTTTGTAGAGACAAAGTCTCACTTTGTTGTCAAAGCTGGTATCAAATTCCTGGCCTCAAGCAATCCTCCTTTCTCAGCCTCGTAAAGTGCCAGATCACAGACATAAACCATAGCACCTGGCGACTTCTTTAAGTATGTTATTTATATTAAGTTCCCCAAAAGCAAAACTAATTACTACCTTATCTTTGGCCTCAGGCAGTGTGAGTTCTCTAGGTTCTAAAAATGCTATGTCTCGAAAAGGTGGAGCACATCTGACGACATCTGGTACATAGTGCGTGTGAAACAATGGCGGCATTGAGTATCTTCGTTCACCTGATAAAGGCACTATCTGGTTAACTACAGTTGGTTCTTGGTGGGGTGAATGGAAACGTTGACGTTTACCGTCAAGAGGAAGATTTTTTTCATCGCTTAATCTCCTGAAAACAAGCAATATACCTTAGTGATTAAAGATAAAACTCTTGATAACAAATAAAAAACAATTAAAAATACATAAATATCATAACAGCTAATGAAAATATTATGATTTTTTCAGTACAATCACATTATTAGATCTATAGGGATCATAAAAATACTCATTTTCAGCACAAGAAATGCCCCTCAACACCTAGAAAAAATGAGTAGTTAACAATGCATCCAGAAAAAACAAACTGTATGTATGCATACATTAGGGTTAGTTTCCTGCGTTTGAATTACCCCAGTGTTTCATCTCAGCAATGAAAACTTTGTAGGAAAATTTCTACTTATAGAATTACTAAGAATAAAAGATCCAAACAGTAACATAAGGAAGATAAGATTAAGTGAGCTGAGTGCAACATATAAAAAGGGCTCTCTGAATATACCTACGTTCTGGTTCATCAGTAGGAAAGAAGATACTATTTTGTTTGTTTGTTTGTTTGTTGTTTTTGAGGGGAGGTCTGGCTCTATCACCTAGGCTGGATGGTAATACCAAGATCATACTTCACTACAGCCTCCAACTCTAACTCTTAGGCTCACGTGATACTCTTGACTCAGGCTCCCAAGTAGCTGGGACTATAGGCACACACTAACAAGTCTGGCTTTTTTTTTTTTTTTTGAGACAGAGCCTCAAGCTGTCTCCCTGAATAGAGTGCTATGACATCACAGCTCACAGCAACCTCTAATTCCTGGGCTCAAGCAAGTCTCTTGCCTTGGCCTCCCAGGTAGCTGGGACTACAAGGCGCCCGCCACAACGTCTGGCTGTATTTTTTTTTTGGTTGCAGCTGTCATTGTTGTTTGGTGGGCCGGGATGGATTCGAACCCACCAACTCAGGTGTACGTGGCTGGGGCCTTAACCCGTTGAATCACAGGCACCGAGCCCCTTTTTGTTTTTAAGTAGAGGCATGGGTCTCCTGGCCTTACTCAAACCTCCCATCTAAGCCTCCCAAAGTGCTGGGATTACAGGCATGAGCCACCACACCCAGCCAGAGACACTGCAATATTGAGGAAATCTGAAAACAGATTACATTTCAGAGAAAATTATTATATTAACCACAAATTTGTTTGGCAAAATAAATGTACAGTAAAGCCTCCACAGTTGACCACCTCCCTATATTGATCACCTCCTTGATTTAATTTTCATGGACCAGACATGCACCACATGTATGTATCAATACAGTAGGCCTAATGCCTTTTGTCACCACCTCTATATGTTGACCAATTTATTAAAGTGCCTTGGGTGACCAAGTTCTACTGTATTTTGGTTACATAGAAGACTATCTTTTTTTTTTTTTTTTTTTTTTTTGAGACAGAGCCTCAACCTGTCACCCGGGGTAGAGTGCTGTGGCATCACAGCTCACAGCAACCTCCAACTCCTGGCTCAAACGATTCTCCTGCCTCTGCCTCCCAAGTAGTTGGGACTACAGGCGCCCGTCACAACGCCCAGCTATTTTTTGGTTGTAGCCGTCATCGTTTAGTGGGCCCAGGCTGGATTCGAACCCACCAGCTCAGGTGTATGTGGCTGGCGCCTTAGCTGCTTGAACCACAGGCACTGAGTCGACTATCCTTATTTTTAAAAGGAATAAATTCATATGCTTTAGGTAAAGTAAAATGATGTCAACAACTTTCTTCTGTTTGGTTCAGGAAAGAAAAGTATGAGGATAAGGAAAGAAAGAAGCAGAGAGAATCAAATGTAGCTGACCTTTAATTGATGAATCTCAGCAAAAAGCAAACGGATGCTCATTGTATTATTCTTTAATTTTTCTGGAGGTTTTAAAATTTTCAAAATATATAGTCAAAGAAAAAATAATTAAAAACTAAATATTTGTTCGGGGGGGGTGGGGGGAGACACGTCATTGATACATTAAATTGTTCATTTATGCCCTAGAAAATGGCTTAATTCCTCTTAAGCCCTAAATTTCCATGGACCATTTGCAACCTGAAGGTTTTCATTATCATAAATATTCCTTTGAGATTATACTAATTCCTCTTTCCTCTCTCCTTAACAGAGCCACAAAGGAACTGAAACTCCTACTCAAGAATAAAGGTGCACAGTGCTAAATGCTTAATATTCTTAAATACAAAAATAATTTAGAGATATACATTTGAATATCTTCTGAGAAAATCAATTTTAATTTTTAAAGTTCTTACAATACCCAATAACAGTGATTAATGATTTTTCGCCAGTGTTATTTTGTCTTTATTTTATAGCACCTTGTTCACTGATGGTGTTATTTTTATTTCAACAGAAAATTCGTGGAATCTCTAGCCTTTTTGTTTTTTTTTTAAGACAATCTCACTTTGTTGCCCTCAGTAGAGTGCTGTGGCATCACAGCTCACAGTAACCTCCAGCTCTTTGGCTTAGGCGATTCTCTTGCCTCAGCCTCCCAAGTAGCTAGGACTACAGGCACCCGCCACAATGCCTGGCTATTTTTTGTTGTTGTTGTTGTTGCAGTTTGGCCGGGGCTGGGTTCGAACCTGCTACCCTCGGTACATGAGATTGATGCCCTACTCACTGACCCCCAGGCGCTGCCCTCTATGTAGTTTGTTGAGTAAACTGAGTATCTTCCAAACATTGCCAAATGTTATTTCAACAATACCTCTCAAGTGCTATTATAATTATTTTGTAATAAATGATTTTCTTTTAATTAAATAGGTTAATGTTAATTGGCTCCTAACTTGACTACAGAAAGCTTTATGTTACATAGAAATTTTCATTATAATATTTATCACTGACACCCATACCTCAGTGTGTAGGGCACCGGCCACATATACTAAGTCTGGTGGGTTTGAACTCAGCCCGGGCCAGCTAAACAACAATGAGAACTGCAACAAAAAAAATAGCCGAGCATTGTGGCAGGCACCTGTAGTCCCATCTATTTGGGAGGCTGAGGCAAGAGAATTGCTTAAGCCCAAGAGTTGGAGACTGCTGTGAGCTGTGACGCCACAAGGGTGACATAATGAGTCTCTGTCTCAAAGAAAAAAAATAATAATATTAATATTTATCATGGAACTCTACCTTCAGATAAATCAAAAGAAAAATATATAGTAAATTTACTCGAAAGGAAATGTTATGAAGTGAACTAAAATCCCCAGAAATTCAAATGTTAAAAGTCCTAAACCCCAGTACATAAGAATGTGACTATATTTGGAGGAAGGGCCTTTTAAAAGGTAATTAGATTAAAATGAGATGCTTAGGATGAGCCCTCATCCAATATGACAGGTATCCTTAGAAGAAGAGATTTGGACACAGAAAACAGAGGCTCACGCCTGGATTCCTAGCACTCTGGGAAGCCGAGGTGGGTGCACTGCCTGAGCTCAAGGGCCCGAGACCAGCCGGAGCAGGAGAGAGACCCTGTCTCTAAAAATAGCCGGGTGTTGTGGGGGCTACAGTCCCAGCTACTAGGGAGGCTGAGGCAAGAGGATCACTTGAGCCCAGGAGTTTGAGGTTGCTGTGAGCTATGACCCAACGGCACTCTACCAAAAGTGACAAAGTAAGACTCTGTCTCGGGGAAAAAAAAGAAAAAGAAAAGAAAACAGAGAAACAACCATATGAGGACAGAGAGAAGACAGCCATCCACAAGCCAACAAGAGAGCCTCCAAAAACATCCACCCTGCTGACACCTTATCTTGGAATTCTAGCCCCCAGGATTGTGAGAAAATAAATTTCTGTTCCTTAAACCACCTAGTCTTTGGTGCTTTGTTATAGCAACCTTAGGAAATGAATACAGAAGGCCATCTGATTTAGTTAAAAATCTCCATTAAAAAGTAGTTTTCTGAAGAAATATAGCTTCATTCCATCTAAAACTTATCATAATGTCAAGAACAAATCAATAAAATTTAATTTTTAAAATACATAAAAATTTTAAAATTCTGTGACTGATTTGATCCCACAGGTACCAGAAAACAAAATTTAGGACATAGTACCTATACAATTTTAATACAAGATACTGTACACAATTCTCAGAAACGCAAAATTTTCTTTTAAAATAACTGAAAAGTACTTACTTCCTTCCTCGAAATAATGGAGAAGTTGAGGTCTGTATTGGACTGACATTTCCATATGTCAGCTGCTGTAATGACACAGCTCTAGACAAACTATAAAAAACAAAGAAAAAACAGTGGTAATATACACTATTAATATATACTATTTTCCTTAAAAAAACAAACACTAATTTCTAAAAAACTTAGTGTTTCACTAGTTAAAAGAACACAAGAAGTGAGGACATTTTCTCTACCTTCAAATGCTTCATACAGGTAAGGCTTCTGTTAAATAGATAACTAAATTTACCAATGATATGGGCCAAAATATTATATCACCATACTTACTCTGCATTCTGAAAGTTGAATTGCGCATCTATAAGCTGCTGGTGTGAATAAACAGCTGGTGACAAGGTGAAGAAGTTATTATGTTGTTGATGGTTTGGAGAGAAGGGTGGGCGACCCAATATTGAGTTTGGGAACATGCTCGTGTTCACTAAAAGTGAACATGTATTCTTCTACCTAGAATAATTTTAAAAGATAATACTCAATTATTATAGCTTAAAGATACTGAACTCTTCCATAACTCTTGTACACAATTTAAAACAATTACAGATTATTACAAATTTCATTTGCAAAGTTATTTTTTATTTTTTTATTTTTTTGAGACAGAGCCTCAAGCTGTCGCCCTAGATAGAGTACTGTGGCATCACAGCTCACAGCAACCGCCAATTCCTGGGCTCTAGCAAGTCTCTTGCCTCTGCCTCTCAAGTAGCTGGGACTACAGGCACCCGCCACAACGCCTGGCCGTTTTTTGGTTGCAATCGTCATTGTTGTTTGGCGGGCCTGGGCTGGATTCGAACCTGCCAGCTCAGGTGTACATGGCTGGCGCCTTAGCCCGTTGAGCCACAGGCGCCAAGCCAACAAAGTTATTTTTTAAAGTTTATGGGCAGTGCCTGTGGCTCAAGGGAGTAGGGCGCCAGCCCCATATGCCGGAAGTGGCGGGTTCAAACCCAGTCCCAGGCAAAAAAAACTGCAAAAAAAAAAGTTTAAAGAGCTCTCCTAAATTCCACGGTAGATAACAACAAAAACTTAATAATAGCGAATTCTAAATCTAAATTAACCACATTATTCAAATGGCCAGATTTACGCATATTCCTTTTTTTTTTTTTTTCTTTTTGGAGATAGAGGTTTTTACTCTGTTGGCCCAGGCTAGAGTGTCTTGGCATTAGCATAGCTCACAGAAACCCCAAACTCCTGTATTCAAGTGATCCTCTGGCTTCAGTCACTCAAGTAGCTGGGACTATAGGCCCACGCCACAACTCCAGCTAATTTTTTCTATTTTTAGCAGAGACCATGTCTCATTATTGCTCAAGCTGGTCTTTAACTCCTCAGCTCTGCCTCCCAGAGTGCTAGGATTACAGGCATGAGCCACTGCACCTGGCTCACATTCCTAATTCTCTGATGAATTTACCATAACACCACAGAAGCAAATCTTCCAGAAATCAAGTTACCACCGCATACTCCAATAGAAACCATTCAAGAGAGATTTAATGAAATCCCTCATTTCATTCTTACATTTATTCTCAATCCAATTTATACAAAGGGCCAGGAGTGTCCAACCTGTAGGCTGCACGTAGATTATCTGAGGACTATTTTCTTTATCTGTGGTGCCACATATCAGAAAAAGCAGGCAGACCTTTTTCCTTTTTTTTTAGCTTATCAGCTATCATTAGTGTTTTTGCATTTAATTTGTGGCCCAACACAACTTTTCTGCTTCTAACGTGTGATAGCGAAGAAAAAAGGTTGGACACCCTGGATCATTAGCCATTACATGACAACCTGACTGCTAGGATTTGGATCTCTCAAATCTAATTAAACAAGAGAAGGAATCTTTTGCCTAGCAATTTATAAAATTCTGAGATTCTCCTTAAAGCCTACATAACTTACACAAAAGATTTCTAATAAAAGCGGGCTCTGTTCCACAACAAAGGTAAAAAAACTATATAAAAAGCAATCAGAATATCTATCTAGGCAGGAGACTAGATATTTATTCTTTGTCATTACTGTTACAGAGGCTACAGTCTTACAAAGGGTAAGGAATGACAAAAAACTGAAAACAAGGATTATGTAAAGTCCACAAAGTAAAAACAGACCTGCAGCTTTTGTACAGTTTTTCCTCCATCCTGTGGAACAAAGCCCTCTTTTATTACAAATCTTGTATATAGATTACGTAGACTTTCAGGAGACTATCAAAATTTTATAAATTGCTAGGCAATGCAAATTCCTTTCCTAAACAATTAGAAAACTCTTTTATGGAAAAAATGAGAGATAAAACTATATAATATGGTAACAAGAATATCTATACCTAAAAGAATGAGAGTTACTACATACAGTATTACAGTAACAAGAGAACCTATAACTAGCTACTGTTGGGAGCCCACAGAGGCAAAATCAAGCTAGCTACCTGATCAACCCACAATGAAGCCTACTGGTTGTCAGGCCCCATCCACACTTACAGCTTTCAATTAGACTTAGTACTTCTCACTTGAAATAGATATCCATCTGGGGCTAATGGTGCACGCCTATAATCCGAGCACTTTGGGAGGCTGAGGTGGGAGGATAATTGGAAGCTAAGAGTTCCAGACCAGCCTGGGCAAAAATATAGAGACCTCATCTCTATAAAAATTCACTGGGCATGGTAGTGTGTACTTCCAGTGCTAGCTACTTGTGAGGCTGAGGCAGATGAATCATCTAAGCTCAAGAATTCCAAGCTACAATGAGCTATGATTACGCCACTGTATTCCACCCTGAGCAACAGACCATGACTGTGTCTCCAAAAAATGAATTAAATTAAAATGACATCCATGGATCACAAGAAAAAAAAAAAAATCTAAGAATAAACAGAAACAAGGCCAGAAGTAAAAGAATACCTATGCACAAAAAAATTTCTGAGTAATGAAAAGACACTGCATATATAAAACAAAAATATGCCATTTAAAAAGAAAAGGCTCTTGGAAAATCTAAAATTGAAAGTAGAACCAACCAGAAGAAAGTTAAAAGGTAACACTGAATAAAATTATAATAGAAGGAATAGAAAGGAAAAGTTAGTAGAGGCAAGAAAGAGACAGAGCCATAGACAAAATATATGGTCCTGGCTCGGCACCTGTAGCTCAACGGGCTAAAGCGCCAGCCACGTACACCTGAGCTGGCGGGTTCGAATCCAGCCTGGGCCCGCCAAACAACAATGACAGCTGCAACCAAAAAATGGCCGGGCGTTGTGGCGGGTGCCTGTGGTCCCAGCTACTTGGGAGGCAGAGGCAGGAGACTCGCTTCAGCCCAGGAACTGGAGGTTGCTGTGAGCTGTGATGCCACAGCACCCAGGGTGACAGCTTGAGGCCCTGTCTAAAAAAAAAAAAAAAAAAAATATGGTCCAACATCCAACATTATAATAGAAGGTTCAGAAAGAACAAAGAAAATACAGAGGACATTACCAAATACATAAAATAAGACAATGTCCAGAACTAAAAGATACCAATCCCCAGACTGAAAGGATCTAATGAGTTACTAGTGCAGTAAAAAAAGATACATATCTAGGCCTATTATGGAAAAATTTCAGAATATCAGGAAAAAGTTTCTAAGATATTCCAGACGGGGATAAATGTTATAAAGGGCTAGAAATCAACATAGCATTGGACTTCTTAATAGCACAAGACATGGACAAATGCCTTCAAAGCTCTGAGGAAAATGCTCTCAAGTTATAATTCTATACCTAGCTATACTATCAATGCAAGGTAGAATAAACCCATTTTTAGACATGTAAGGTATTTTAAAACAAAAGTAAACCTAGGGGGCGCAGCGCCTGTGGCTCAGTGAGTAGGGCACAGGCCCCATATACCCAGGGTGGCAGGTTGATACCCACCCTGGCCATACTGCAACAAAAAATAGCCTGGCATTGTGGCAGGCGCCTGTAGTCCCAGCTACTCAGGAGGCTGAGGCAAGAGAATTGCCTAAGCCCAAGAGCTGGAGGCTGCTGTGAGCTGTGACACCACAGCACTCTACCAAGGGCAATAAAGTGAGACGCTGTCTCTGAAAAAAAAAAAAAGTAAGCCTCGGCTGGGTGCGGTGGCTCATGCTAGAAGGCAAATGGAGGTAGACTGCTTGAGCTCAGGAGTTATACACCAGCCTGAGCAAGAGTGAGACTCTGTCTCTAAAAAAAGAAGAAAAGAGGAGGAGCGGGGAGGAGAGGGGAGGGGTGGAGAGGGGGGAGGAGAGGGAAGGAAAGAGAAGAAAAGGGAAGGGAGAAGAGATCTAGAAAAAGGGAGCCAGGTGCAGTGGCTCATGTCCATAATCCTATAACTTTAGGAGCTGAGGTGGGTGAACCACTTAAGGCCAGGAGTTGGAGGTCAGCCTGAGCAACATAGCAAGATCCTATCTCTATAAAAATAGAAACATTAGCCAGGCCTGGTAGCACGTACCAGTAGTCCCTGCTACTGGGAGGTTAAGACGAGAGAATCACTGGAGCCCAGGACTTGGAGACTGTACCTGCCACTACATTCTAGCCTAGGCAATGGTGGGAGGGCAGGGGAGAAGTAGTAGGAAAGGAGAAGAGGGAGAGAAGGAAGAAGGGAGAGGAGGAGAAGGGAGGAAGATAGGAAGAGACCCACTGAAAGGCAGTAACAAAGTAAATTCTCCAAGACAATGAAGAGGGGAAGCTAACAGCTCAAATCAGAATAGTAGGATGGAGGGCTTCAAGATAGCCAAGGGAAAAGAACTAACTAGTAGATTACCTGATGTATCTGAGCATAGAGAGAAATTCAGCTAACAGAGCAGAAATCATTATAGATATACAGAAAAGCAGTTAGTTAAAAATAAATTACTAGGGCGGTGCCTGTGGCTCAAAAGAGTAGGGTGCCAGCCCCATATGCTGGAGGTGGTGTGTTCAAACCCAGCCCCAGCCAAAAACTGCAAAAAAATAAATAAATTACTAAACCACAGGGAAAAAACACTCAAAAGGTAAATAACGAAGGAAATAAAATCATAGTTAACTACCTGGTTTTACAATAACATAAACATTGAACATAATGACTCATACAAAAATGTCTTATTTATTATATAGAATTTATTGTTTATTATACAGTAGAACCTAAGTGACCACCTTAAATTAACCTAATTTTCACAGACGAGACATGCACCAAATGCACCTATCAGTACAGGAGGCCCAATTTCTTATGATGACCACCTCTGTACGTTGACCAGTTTTTTATCTTTTTTTTTTTTTTGAGACAGAAGTCTCACTTGGTCACCTCAGTAGAGTGCTATGGTGTCATAGCTCACAACAACCTCAAACTCTTGGGCTCAAGTGATCCTCTTGCCCCAGCCTCCCAAGTACCTGGGACTACAGGTGCCTGCCACAATGTCCAGCTGTCTTTTCAGAGATGGGGAGACAGGGTCTTGCTCTGGCTCAGGCTAGTCTCAAACTCATGGGCTCAGGCAACCCACCTCAGCCTTTCAAGTGCTAGGATTACAGGCGTGAGCCACCGTACCAGGCCTGCTGACCAGTCTGTTACAGTCCCTTGAGTGGTCAACTTACAGAGGTTCTAGTGCATTTATTTATATAGTACATGTATTATGTTATATATTTATGTCTATATATAATAATTTTTGACTGTACATATACTGGAGGATGAAAGAAGGTATAAAAAGTGCTAAATCCTCAATTTCAAAAAGGAATGAGCTAAAGAAGTTTTACAAACAAGCAAAAATAACCTAGGCAGCTAAAAGAATTAAAGTGGTTACTTTTGGAGATTAAGACTAGGAGGACTGGAAAAACTAAAACTAAGAGAGACAAAAAAGAAAACGATCTGGAAAGAAACTAGTAAATCACTAACAAACTTTACTGGGCTATTTTTTTGTTTGTTTGTTTTTGAGACAGTCTCACTATGTCACCCTCGGTAGAGTGCTGTAGCATCACAGCTCACAGCAATCTCAACTCTTGGGCTTACATGATTCTCTTGCCTCAGCCTCCCGAGTAGTTAGGACTACAGGCGTCCACCACAACACCTGGCTTTTTGTTGTTGCAACTGTCATTGTTGTTAAGCAGGCCCCAGCTGGGCTCAAATCTGCCATGTGCAGTATATGTGGCTGGGCCCCTACTCACTAAGCCATGGGCTCAGAGCCTTTACTGGCTTTTTCAATCATGTAAGATTAACATTTACAGCCAGGCGCAGTGCCTCACGGGCGGTAATCCCAGCACTCTAGGAGGCCGAGGAGGGTGGACTGCCCTGAGTTCACAAGTTCAAGACCAGCCTGAGCAAGAGCAAGACTCCAACTAAAAAAATAGCTGGGCGTTGTAGCAGATGCCTGTAATCCAGCTACTAGGGAGGCTGAAGCAAGAGGATCACTTTAGCCCAAGAGTTTGAGGTTGCTGTGAGCTATGAGGCCACGGCACTTTCCCCAGGGCAACAGCTTGAGACTCTATCTCTAAAACAAAAGTAAATAAAAAATAAATAAATATAAGTACCTTCAATAATCTTGAATTGCCAGATTCAATACTAGAATTCTAACTTTGCCCAGATTCATACTTTCTTGGTTTTCTTTATTCTGCTTCCCTTACCTAACTTCCCATAAAACATAATTCCTACTCTATATGATTTATAAGAAAATGATACTGAATATAATTCATTATAACAAATTTGACTTGATATTTCATTTTGTTGGATGCTATAAATGTAATCAATAGAAAAAAAAAAATTCGTATCCAGGCTCAGCGCCTGTGGCTCAAGCGGCTAAGGCGCCAGCCACGTACACCTGAGCTGGCGAGTTCAAATCCAGCCTGGGCCCGCCAAACAACAATGACGGCTGCAACCAAAAAAAAAAAAAAAAAATGGCCAGGCGTTGTAGCGGGTGCCTGTAGTCCCAGCTACTTGGGAGGCGGAGGCAGGAAACTCGCTTGAACCCAGTAATTGGAGGTTGCTATGAGCTGTGATGCCACAGCGCGCTATCCAGGGTGACAGCTTGAGTCTCTGCCTCAAAAAAAAAAAAAAAAAAAAAGTGTATCCAGAAAAACTAGAATTTAAAAATGTTCTATTTTTAGTTTTATTTAAATCAGTTAACAGTCAAAAGTTTAGAAACACTGGTTATTTATACCTATAAATATCCTGTATTTTGCCTCTGCAACCAAATACAGTCCTATACTATGTACACTTGGATTTGAAGACCCAAAATGACATAACAGCCCAGGCCTCACCTTGTTTTTATCCCATTACAAGGTGAAAATCAAATTAAGAATAAGGCAAAAGATGTCTCATGCCTCAGAACTACTCTACCAAGTTAACAAAATTATCCCAGGCTTAAAAGTTTAGAATGATTCCACAGCAGTTTACTCTAGGGCAGATATCCGTTTATCCTATTTGCCTACTCCAAATTCCCAAATAAGGATTGAATCTTTTAGTGTCCCTCCAAAACAAATAGCTGTAAGGAGCATTTTAGCCCTCAAATCGGGCTCTTAACCAGGCCACCCTTCAAGTGGGGAGATTATTTTTTTTTTTTTCTTTGAGACAAAGCCTCAAGCTGTTGCCCTAGGTAGAGTATTATGGCATCACAGCTCACAGCAACCTACAATTCCTGGGCACAAGCGATTCTCTCTCCTGCCTCTGCCCAAGTAGCTGAACTACAGGTGCCCTCTCCAACGCCTGGCTATTTTTTGGTTGCAGCCATCATTGTTGTTTGGCGGGCCCAGGTTGGATTCGAACCTGCCCGCTCAGGTGTATGTGGCTGGCGCCTTAGCCGCTTGAGCCACAAGTGCTGAGCCGGGAGAATCATTCTTAGGGCATTTAATCAATGAGTAGCATTTAATTCAATGTTCACCAATATAGGTATCTTGAATAACCATCTAGAATAGTAATTTTCGGATGGTGCCTGTGGCTCAGTGAGTAGGGCGTGGGCCCCTTAAAATGAGGGTGGCGAGTTCAAGCCCTGCCCCGGCCAAACTGCAACAAAAGAATAGCTGGGCATTGTGACAGATGCCTGTGATCCCAGCTACTTGGGAGGCTGAGGCAAGAGAATCGCCTAAGCCCAAGAGCTGGAGGTTGTTGTAAGTTGTGACATCACAACACTCTACCGAGGGTGACAAAGTGAGACTCTGTCTCTAAAAAATAAATAAATAAATAAGTAAATAGAATAGTAATTTTCAACTGGTATGCCATCCGAGAATGTTAGGTATGCCGTGAAAATTTTTAAAGATCATTAATTAAATTATTTTCAAAAGAAATTCAAAGCACAATAAAAAAAAAAGAAATTCAAGTATATCTAACTTTTTAAAATCAAAACAATTTGTGTTGCAGAGTTTAACTATAGGTACAAGTGTGCCGTGAGATAAAAACATTGATCCAGAGATAAGAAAGTAAACAAAAAGTCCATGAATTTCAATTCCTGTCTTAATACATTTCAACATTGATTTTGATGAAAATAGAAATGATACCAAAACAATAATCTATCATAAACAATATCATCATTTTTTAAACAGATCACAGAGTTTCACAGAATAAAATCCAGTAAAACTATTACTATACCAGGGTTAAGTGGGCCTCCACAAAATTTTAAATCTTTGTTTTCTTTTATTTTGAATGGTTTCTTCTCTAAGTAGAGATGAGCTATACAAAACTACTCCAAATTAACTGTGGTAGCAGGTGTGACAAATTTTATGACAGAGGAATAAAATCCAGAAATTGGCAGTATCCCATTTTCCTTACCTTAAAAGTTAAAAGTTTCTCAATCTGTACTCAACTATAAGGGTAGAGTTAATTTTGAAGTGTTTGAAGGGTTGTACAACAAAACAAGTTGTATAGTTTCATACCTTAGGGAGAGAAGCTTAAAGACTGCTTCCTAACTGAATGGGACCCAATGGGAAATTAATACAGGTTTATTTGTAAATAACTATACATGAGAAGAGATAGTAACAGACAATACTATTATTACAAAATAATTCCTAGTGACACGTACAGTATTTGGGCTGGTAACTTGGAACCTGGAACTTCTATCCTCAATTTGACTTGTCCTCCAAAAAACTAGTGAATACTTACGGTTATGCAATACTTTCATAAGGATTTATTGGCAAGCAAACTCTACCTACTATAAAAACCAGACCTGTACTGGTTAAACCAAGTTATTTGTCCACTATCCAAATATCTCTGTAGCCGGAAACCCACTTCTTTTCTCCACAATACAAAAGTCCAATTCCTACATCCTGCTCAAGCATTGTCAAAACCACCTTCAGTTTTGTTTTTTTTTTTAGAGACAGAATCTGACTTTGTTACCCTCAGTAGAGTGTCATGGCGTCACAGCTCAGAGCAACCTCCAACTCTTGGGCTTAGGCGATTCTCTTGCCTCAGCCTCCCGAGTAGCTGGGATGGCACAACGCCTGACTATTTTTTTACGTTGTTGTTACAGTTTAGCTGGGGCGTGTTCGAACCCATCACCCTTGGTATATGGGGCCGGCGCCCTACTCACTGAGCCACAGGCGCCACCCCACCTTCAGTTTTTGAACAAGTCTTTCCTTTTTCTTAAGAATTAAATTCCATCAAAACGTCAAAAAAAGAATCTTAGTGACATAGTTCCAAAGGGGCATTTCTTAAATGACTGACAAATGGCCTGTTTCACATGGAGCTCATCTTTGCAGATACAACCGGGGCTACTCACACCAACTTAAGTAATGTTACTGTTACTGGCTACTAATCAGTACAAATAAAGAGCCTCAGTGCTGTTAAACAGTACATGTTAAATGCCTGGTAGTACTGAATCAGACAATACGATGGTATTTACAAAACTAGCATGTCACCTGAAAAATAAGAACACAGATTTAGTGACGAGTTATGATCTCTTTCTTCACAAATCATACACCACGCATCCGTTAACAAGTTGCCAATTTAGCTTGAGCATTACAGTTTTCATTTGTTTCTTCTCTGTTCACCCTAACGGCAAATAACTATCTTAAACAAGGAACTGGGGCATAAAACAAAACAAGGAATTTACAGACAACCCAGAAATTGCTAGACACAGAAACCACCCGTGTTCTTATCTGGAGAGCCGAAGATCCTATTGACAAAGGCCAAACGAGAAAGGCGAATACAACTATCAGACAGTCTTAATCCATGCGTTTTCCCATAAAGCGAAATACGGAGGGAATTTCACGCCCTTTAATTAAGGGACTTGAAAGACAAATGCCTTTTTAAATTGCTAATTAACCCAAACAGTTACCTCCGTTCTTCACCATGCAGGAGTCCCAAGACAATCTTCCTCTTTTGGTCCCGGACTGAGGACGCAGGAGACCGGGGAACAGGGTGCAGGGAAGACAAAACGAGCGGGGCAAGTCTGCGATCCTAAGACCTGGGGGCCGCCCGTAAGTCTGGGGTATCGGCTAATGCCGGGACCTCGCACGGAAAACCAAACACTCCAGTTTCACAAAGTTTCCCGCGCCCCGCCCCCGACTTGGCCTACACGGTCAGTCCCTGCCCTGACTCCCCAAACTTGCAAGTGTCCTTGGGGAAGGGCCCCGCAGGGCCTACCAGCACTGCCCGCCCGAGAGCTCCAGGGCCCGGCGGCGGCGAGTGTCGGGCGCGCTCGGTCGCAGCTTCCTCCCAAGCCCAAGGAGGTAGTGGTGACCCGAGAGAAGGCGAGGCCCGGCGACAGCGCGGCTTTCGAGCCAAAGCTCGGGCGCGGCTGCCAGGGGAGGAGCAACGCAAGAAAAGGCCGAGACTGCAAGGGTGTGGAAGGTTGGGGGCGGTGGCGAAAAAGCGGAAGACTAAAAAGTCGCCGAAAAAGCGGCGTACATAACTCTGTCAGAGAACCCCGGAAGATCGACATGACCCGGATGAGAATACCCACCCGGGAGCAAGAGGTCGCACTTCCGGCCCCCACCTGGCCCCCGCCTGAGCGCGCGCTGCTCAATTGCGCAGGCGCAGGACTACGGGGCTGGGCCGGCGCTGACGTCTCCGCGGCTGCTGGCTCAAGTTAGCAAAGGACGAGTACTGAGCTGAGACGAGGGGAGCGTGCTGTGGGCGAGAGCTGAGTCCGGGCACGTTGTGGAGGAGTTTGCGTGCGGCTGCTCTTGTTCTGATAAACCCTTTCTAGCAGTCCTTCGTCTGTCAGCGGAGTGGCTGGGACCCGGAGAAGTTCTTCGTGAACCGGTTTTCCCCTACTCCTCTCCACCGGATCAGTATTAAGCTTTATTTGTTGGTTTTCTCATCCAGGAAACTAAGAAATGTGTTGGTATGAAAATGCGTATTTATCTCTCAAGACCGAACTCAGCTGATTCGACGACTATTTATTGGTATTTCTTCTTGAGTGAACTTTAAGTTTGTGGAGCTACCTAAATTTTTTTATTAGTGCAAATCTGTTAACAGCATTTTTTTTTTCTTTTTTTGCGACAGAGTCTCACTAAGTCGCCCTGGGTAGAGTGCTGTGGCGTCACAGCTCACAGCAACCTCAAATTCTTGGGCTTAAGCGATCCCTTTGTCTCAGCCTCCCAAGTAGCTGGGACTACAGGCGCCCACACAACGCCCCGGCTATTTTTTGGTTGTAGTTGTCATTGTTGTTTGGCACACCCGGGGCTGGATTCGAACTGGCCAACTCCAGTGCATATGGCTGGCGCCTTAGCCGCTGAACTATAGGCGCCAAGCCTGTTAGAAATATTTTTAGTTGTCCTTTTAATGTCTATAAAATCAGACCCGGCAGGCACTATGGCTCATGCTTGTAATCTTAGCTCTTGGGAGGCCGAGACGAGTGGATTGCCTGAGCTGACAGGTTCGAGACCAGCCTAAGCTGGAGCGAGATTCCGTCTCTAAAAATAGGCAGACGTTGTGGTGGGCGCCTGTGGTCCCAGCTACTTGGTAAGCTGAGGCAACAGAATTGCTTGAGCCCAAGAGTTTGAGGTTGCTGTGAGCTATGAATTGACAGCACTCTAGCAAAGGTGACAAAGTGACACTCTTATCTCAAAAAAATAAAATCAGACCCTCTTATTCCTGAAATTTGTAATTTGTATCATCTTTCTTTTTTCCTGATCAATCTGATGAGGCTTTACACATCTCAAAGCCTGCTTTTGCTTTCTTGGATTTTCACTTTCTCTTTTCTGTTTCATTGATCTATGCTTTTATGTTTATTATTTCCTTCTAGTTTAACTTTTTTTCTAGTTTTTTAAACTGAAATCATTAGAGATCTCATTTGTACTTTAAGCATTTGGTGAGATAAATCCCTTTACACTGCTGTATCTGCATACTGCTTTACTCATGGTTTTTGGTTTTTTGTTGTTTGGGGGCGTTTTTTGAGACAGTCTCATTCTGTATCCCTGGGTAGAGTTCTGTGACATCATAACTCACAGCAACATCAAACTCTTGGGTTCAAGCAATACTCTTGCCTCAGCCTCCCAAGTACCTGGGACTACAGGGTCCGGAACTAAGCTGGGCTAGTTTTCTAGTTTTAGTAGACACAGGTCTAGATTTAGCTGAAGCTGGTCTTGAATTCCCTGACCTTAAGCAATCCACCTGCCTTGGCCTCCCAGAGAGCTAGGATTATGGACCTGAGGCACTACACTGGCCTAATGCAAAAATTCTTTAAAAAATTCTAGCCATTGTTATTCCACAATATATAAAAAAAGATAATACATCATGACCAAATGGGGGCTTAATCCCAGAAATATATTAATAATTCATCTAAAGACTATAAAAGAAAAACCATATGATCATCTCAATAGTAACAAAATTCTAGCCATTGTTATTCCACAATGTATAAAAAAAGATAATACATCATGACCAAATGGGGGCTTATCCCAGGAATATATTAATAATTCACCTAAAGACTATAAAAGAAAAACCATGTGATCGGCTCGGCGCCTGTGGCTCAACAGGCTAAGGCACCAGCCACATACTGAGCTGGTGGGTTCAAATCCAGCCCAGGCCCACCAAACAACAATGACGGCTGCAACCCAAAAAATGGCCGGACGTTGTGGCGGGCGCCTGTAGTCCCAGCTACTTGGGAGGCGGAGGCAAGAGACTCGCTTGAGCCCAGAAATTGGAGGTTGCTGTGAGTTGTGATGATACGGCACTCTATCTAGGGTGACAGCTTGAGGCTCTGTCTCAAAAAAAAAAAAGAAAAAAGAAAAACCATATGATCATCTCAATAGATGTAGCAAAAGCATTGGATGAATTCAATATCCATTCCTAGGATTACAAGGAAACTTCCTTCAATAAGGTAGAGAGCATCTATAAAAAGCATTACACTTAATGGTGAAGAACAAGGCTTTCACCATAAGATCCAGGAAAAAAGCAAGAGGCTTGGCGCCCATAGCAAAGTGGTTATGGTGCCAGCCACATGCACCCAGGCTGGCAGTTTCGATCAGCTAAACAACAATGACAACTGCAACAAGAAAGTAGCTGGGTGTTGTGGTGGGCTTCTATAGTCCCAGCTACTCAGGAGGCTGAGGCAAGAGAATTGCTTAAGCCCAAGAATGTGAGCTTGCTGTAAGCTGTGATGCCATAGTACTCTACCGAGAGCAACAAAGTGAGACTCCATCTCAAAAAAAAAGAAAGAAAATCCTGGCTCGGTGCCTGTGGCTCAAGCGGATAAGGCGCCAGCCATGTACACCTGAGTTGGTGGGTTCAAATCCAGCCTGGACCCACCAAACAACAATGACGGCTGCAACCAAAAAATGGCTGGGCATTGTGGCGGGCACCTGTAGTCCCAGCTACTTGGGAGGCCGAGGCAGGAGACTCGCTTGAGCCCAGGAGTTGGAGGTTGCTGTGAGCTATAATGCCACAGGGCTCTATCCAGGGTGACAGCTTGAGGCTCTGTCTCAAAAAAAAAAAGAAAGAAAGAAATGGCCGGGCGTTGTGGCAGGTGCCTGTAGTCCCAGCTACTTGGGAGGTGGAGGCAGGAGAATTGCTTGAGCCCAGGAGTTGGAGGTTGCTGTGAGCTGTGATGCCACGGCCCTCTATCCAAGGTGACAGCTTGAAGCTCTGTCTCAAAAAAAAAAAAAAAAAAGAAAGAAAATCCCACAAAATCTACTAAAAGCCATCATAACTAATAGATGAGCAAGACTACAAGTTATAAAATCAATACACAGAACTTAATTGCAGGCCAGGGATGGCGGCTCACACTTGTAATCCCAGCACTCTGGGAGGCCAAGGCGGGTGGATTGCTCTGAGCTCACAGGTTCAAGCCCAGCCTGAACAAGAGCAAGACCCCATCTCTAAAAAATAGCTGGTGGACACCTGTAGTTCCAGCTACTAGGGAGGCTGAGGCAAGAGAATCACTCGAGCCCAAGAATTGGAGTTTGCTGTGAGCTATGATGCCACAACACTCTACCGAGGGCAACAAAGTGAGATTCTGTCTCAAAAAAAAGAAAGAAAAGTACCATTTCTTGACGTGAAATGAAGTTTTAATTTCATTGTCCATAAATAAAGTTTAAAAAAAAAAAAAAGGAAAGAACTTAATTGCAATTGTATTAGCAATGAACAATCTAAAATTGAAAATACCATTTACAACACTAGAAATATCTAAGCTGAGTGCAACAGCATGAGCCTATAGTCCCAGCTACTCAGGAAACTGAAGCAGGGTTGCTTGAGCCCAGGAGATCAAGGCCAACCTGGGCAAAATAGCAAGACCCCATCTCTAAAATAAATATGTATATATACACACACATTTGTGAACTTGGGTTGGGCATAGATTTCTTGGGTAAATACCAAAAGCACTATTATTACAAAAAAAAAAAAAAAATGGATGAACTGGACTTCATCAAAATTAAGTACTTTTTTTTAAGAGACTAAGGTTTACTTTGTTGCCCTCAGTAGAGCACTGTGGTGTCACAGCTCACAGCAACCTCCAGCTCTTGGACGTAGGTGATTCTCTTGCCTCAGCCTCCTGAGTAGCTGGGACTACAGGCACCCGCCACAACGCCCAGCTATTTTTTGTTGCAGTTTGGCCAGGGCAGGTTTGAACCCACCACCCTCAGTATATGGGGCTGGCGCCCTACTCACTGAGCTACAGGCACCATCCCAAAATTAAGTACTTCTGATCAAAAGTCACTATTAACAGAATGAAAAGACAATATGATAGCGCATACTTGCAAATCACATATCTGATAAAGAATTTATATCTAGAAAGTATACTTTTTAAAACTCATTCCTCTTTTAAAAAAAAAAACTGTCATACCTCAATAATTAGCCCAATAAACAAATAGACAAAGATTTTAAGAGACATTTCACCAAAGAAGCCATATGGATGACAAATAAACACGTGAAGAAATAATACATCAGTCTTTAAAGAAATACAAATTAGGCTCAGCACAGTGGCTCACACCTGTAATCCTAGAACTCTAGGAAGGCCAAAGCAGGAGGATCCCTCGACCTCAAGAGTTGGAGACCAGCCTGAGCAAGGGTGAGACCCCTGTTTCTACTAAAACTAGAAAAATTAGCTGGGTGTAGTAGCAGCTATCTATACTCCCAGCTATTTAGGAGCTGAGGCAGGAAGACCATTTGAGCCCAGGAGTTTGAGGTTCCTGTGAGCTTGCTGAGGCTTTAGATCTCTAGCCTGGGGCAACAGAGTGAGATGCCATCTCAAAACAAAAAGCAAAAGGAAGCTTTCAAAAAGAAGAAACCTATTCCATGTTGCATGTTGAATGCATCACATGCCTGATTTTGTAACTTGCTGTAACGGTCATTTGGAAATAATTAGTTTATCGACTTATACAGATCCTCCAAATGTTGACGCATTTTATCCAACATTGTCCAAAAAAATAACATTTGTGCTGGGCACAGCACATGTAATCCTAACACCTGGAAGGCAGAGGCATCTGGATTGAACTCAGGAGATGAGACCAGCCTGAGCAAGAGCCAGATCCCATCTCTATTACAAATAGAAAAATTAACCAGGCATTGTGGTGGGTGCCTTTAGTCTCAGGTACTCAGAAGGCTCAGGCAAAAGGATTGCTTGAACACAAGAGTTTGAGGATTTGGGGGAATCTCCTTTGGGAGGACCCCATTTGCAACAAACTGTCGTGTACTCAAACTAATCTAAAGACAGTGATGACGCACTGCACAAAGAGCCCAGTGTGAGGGGCCCAGCCCTTTTGATATTGGCAGTTTCACTCTTTATCAGTAGATATGCTTTCAGGCTGGGTAGAGGCTTGTCCTACCTGAATGGAGTGAGCATCTAAAGTTCCAAAATGGGCTCCTACTAGGAGCTGCTGGCCCAGGACAGGGCCTTTGTAGAGTTCTTGTGCACGTACACCAACACGGGGCAGGAACAAGCCTCCAAGGACAAGATGATGGGCAGCAGCTCTCCAGGAAAAGAGGCAAAGCAGAGAATGGCATGTCCATGATGGACACTGTGGGCAGGTGGCCGCAGAGGCAGCTCAGGAGCTCTTCCTCAAGGAATCACTATCCTTGGCTACCCCATGGCATTGTTCTTCAGGGAAAACTTGTTTCCCACCATCTGCACTTGGTTATGCTACATAGTGCCCTGAGGTCAACCATGAGTTTCTTTGAGTGAACCCCCAGTAAGCATCTAATGATAATAGACCCTCTTTTATCTTACTTACCAGATAGCAGAAGTAACCTAGCAAGTAAGCAAAGCCCTCGTATCTAGAATGAAAAGTACATGAGACCCACCTAAAGTGAAATAAGACATTGCCACTTGCACACCTCTAGATAAGGGTATGCCTTTATTTTTATTTTTATTTATTTTTTATTTTTATATTTTTGAGACAGAGCCTCAAGCTGTCACCCTGGGTGGAGTGCCGTGGCATCACAGCTCACAGCAACCTCCAATTCCTGGGCTCAAGCGAGTCTCTTGCCTCCGCCTCCCAAGTAACTGGGACTACCGGCGCCCGCCACAACACCGGGCCATTTTTTGGTTGCAGCCGTCATTGTTGTTTGGCGGGCCCGGGCTGGATTTGAACCTGCCAGCTCAGGTGTAGCCTTACCTGAGCAACGTGGCTGGTGCCTTAGCCCGTTGAGCCACAGGCGCCGAGCCTTTATTTTTATTTTTACCTTTATTTATTTATTTTTTTTTTGAGGCAGAGTCTCACTACGTCGCCCTTGGTAGAGTGCCTTGGCATCACAGCTCACAGCAACCTCAAACTCTTCAGCTTAAGCCATTCTCTTGCCTCATCCTCCCAAGTAGCTGGGACTACTGGCGTCTGCCACAACACCCAGCTATTTTTTTTTTTTTTATTGTAGTTGTCATTGTTTAGCAGGCCTGGGTTTGAACCCACCAGCCTGGGTGTATGTGGCTGGTGCCCTAACCACTGAGCTACGGGCACTGAGCCTGGGTTATCCCTTTAGAAGCAAGTTTAAGGGGCGGTGCCTGTGGCTCATCGAGTAAGGCTTCGGCCCCATATGCTGAAGGTGGGGGGTTCATACCCAGCCTCAGCCGAACTGCAAAAACAGAAAAATAGCCGGGCATTGTGGCGGGCTCCTATAGTCCCAGCTACTCAGGAGGCTGAGGCAAGAGAATCGCCTAAGCCCAGGAGTTGGAGGTTGCTGTGAGCTGTGTGACGCCATGGCACTCTATCGAGGGTGACAAAATGAGACTCTATCTCCACAAAAAAAAGAAGAAGAAGCAGGTTTAAGTTAAGCCCCTAAAAAGTAGGCGTCTGAGAGACCTTTCCAGGGACCCCAAGATAAGTACTATGTTGCCCCTCCTCCCTTAGATATGAAAGGGTAAAACTGATGATGGGGAATATGTAGCAAAGAAGGGCCTGGAAGGAAAAAAGGGTAGAGATGTTTTCTGTCTCTACAAAACTACCTTACCCTTTTTTGTCACCCTTGGTAGAGTGCCTTGGCATCACAGCTCACAGCAACCTCCAGCTCTTGGGCTTAAGTGATTCTCTTGCCTTAGCCTCCCGAGTAGCTGGGACTACAGGTGCCCACCACAATGCCCAGCTATTTTTTTGTTGCAGTATGGCCGGGTTTGAACCCCCCACCCTCAGTATATGGGGCTGGTGCCCTACTCACTAAGCCACAGGTGCCACCCTACTCCCTTACCCTTTTTAGTTTTGAGAACTGAAACCTAAAACCCGGTCTCAGACCAGCAGTTGGAAGAGGCAGGAGAATGTCTTGTGTTCTTTGAGCCACAGGAGATAACTCAAGGGAATCCTCACCTCAGGGTGGAGGTCACAAATTTGTCTTAGTCCAAGATGGGATTAATCTTGGTGGAGGTCACAAGATTCTTTTAGGTGAAGAAGGGATGAACCTGGGCAGAGGCTGCAAGATTGTCATAGCCCAAAATGGGATTATGGGATTAATCAGAACCTCAGGATGTTAATTTTTTTTTTTTTTTTTTTTTTTTTGCCCTCTGTAGAGTGCTGTGGCATCACAGCACACAGCAACCTCCAACTCCTGTGCTTAGGCAGTTCTCTTGCCTCAGCCTCCCGAGTAGTTGGGACTACAGGTGCCCGCCACAACACCTGGCTATTTTTGTTGTTGTTGTTGCAGTTTGATCAGGGCCGGGTTGGAACCTGCTACCCTCGGTATATGGGGCCGGTGCCCTTACCCCCGAGACACAGGCACCGCCCAAGGATGTTAATATTTTTGATGCAGGAGTCTGCCAGCCTCCTCACTAGCCATCAAATTAATAAACTTCTCTTTCCTACTACTAAAATGTATATATGTATTTGTGTATGTACACACACACACACACACACATTCATATACATATTTTGGATGCTATCAAGACCATAGTGAAGAGACAGGCCTGTGGCTCACACCTATAATCTCAACACTTTGAGAGGCTGAGGTGGGTGGATTGCTTGAGCTCAGGAGTTCAAGACCAGCCTGAGGAAGAGCAAGATCCTATCTCTACTGAAAACAGAAAAACTAACTGGGTGTTGTGGCTGCTTGGGAGGCTGAGTGAGGCAGGTGGATTGCTTGAGCCCAAGAGTTTGCAGTTATTGTAAGTTATGATGTCACAGCAGTCTACCCAGGGCTACAAAGTGAGACTCTGTATCAAAAAAAAAAATCAATCACTATCTCTCCTCCTCTCTTCCCTCTCTTTCTCTCTCTCTCTCTCTCCCTCTTTTCCCTCCTCCTTTAATGCTGCTTTGCAGCATCCCCCACCAATAAAGACCTTTCGTACAAGCAAAAAAAAAAAAAAAAACTCTCATCACTCTTTAAAAAAAAAAAAATCATAGTAATGTTATATTTTTTACAAAAGTATTATTTTTTCTTGAAAGCTCAATTTTATCAGTGACAACAATAGGTGTTTTCCTTGAACTGACAGTTTCACTTTATTTTTTCATCAAAATGTTTATCAACTATCTAAGTCTGGATGAACAATTTGTCAATAGATCTTTTAATAAAAATGATGTTCCATGATAAAAGCAGCTAGTTCAGCTTGCAACTCACTCCCACAGTGCCTTTCTTAAGAAAAAGCACTTGAGTTCTTGGTATGCAACAGAAGGGCTTCATGAATGCTTCTAATTTTTTCATACGGAATATTTTTAAGCTTGTATTTAAGGGCTGCAATCTAATAATTTGTAACTTTCATTGCTTCATTAAGACCATTCTAATGTAGGGCAGTGCCTGTGGCTCAGTGGGTAAGGCACAGGCCCCATATACCAAAGGTGCTGGGTCCGAACCTGGCCCCAGTCAAACTGCAACAAAAAAATAGCTGGGCATCATGTTGGGTGCCTGTGGTCCCAGCTACTCGGGAGGCTGAGGCAAGAGAATTGCCTAAGCCCGGGAGTTGGAGGTTGCTGTGAGCTGTGATACCATGACACTCTACCCAGGGTGATAAAGTGAGACTGTGTCTCTAAAAGAAAAAAAAAAAAAAGAAAGAACATTATGATATAAAAACTGAAATTTTTTTAAAAACTGAAATTTTTTAAGAACTGCCAATGAATGGCAGTAAAGACTAAGGACTATTAATTGGTACCAATGGTGTTCAACTGGAAGTATTTTGTCCTCATGAGACATTTGGCAATGTCTGGAGATATTTATGATTATCACAACTTGGAGATTAGGTGTTACTGGCATCTAATAAGTAGAAGCCAGAGATACTGCTAAATGTCTTAACAATGCATGATCAGGCTCGGCGCCTGTGGCTCAACCGGCTAAGGCGCCAGCCACGTACACCTGAGCTGGCGGGTTCGAATCCAGCCCGGGCTGCCAAACAACAATGACGGCTGCAACCAAAAAATGGCCGGGCGTTGTGGCAGGCACCTATAGTCCCAGCTATGTGGGAGGCAGAGGCAGGAGACTCGCTTGAGCCCAGGAATTGGAGGTTGCTGTGAGTTGTGAAGCCACAGCACTCTATCCAGGGTGACAGCTTGAGGCTCTGTCTCAAAAAAAAAAAAACAATGCATGATCAACCCCAACAAAAATAATATCCATTCAATGTACCACATTTTGTTTATTCATCAGGTGATGGATGTTAGGGTTGTTTCTACTGCTTAGCTGTTATACAAATGCTGCTGTGGGGCTGGGTGCAGTGGCTCATACCTATAATCTCAGCACTTTGGGAGGCCAAGGCAGGAGAATCCCTTGAGGCCAGAGTTCAAGACAAGCCTGGGCAACATAGCAAGGACCCATCTCTACAAAAACATTTAAAAAATAGCTGATGTGGTACCACATGACTGTAGTCTCAGCTACTTGGGAGGCGAAGATAGGAGAATTGCTGGAATCCAGGCATTGGAAGTTGTAATGATCTGTGATCGTGCCACTGTACTCCAACCCGTGTGATAGAGTGAGACTCTTTCCTTTTTTTTTTTTGAGACAGAGCCTCAAGCTGTCGCCCTGGATAGAATGCTGTGGCATCACAGCTCACAGCAACCTCCAATTCCTGGGCTCAAGCGAGTCTCCTGCCTCCGCCTCCCAAGTAGCTGGGACTACAGGCGCCCGCCACAACGCCCGGCCATTTTTTGGTTGCAGCTGTCATTGTTGTTTGGGTGGCCTGGGCCGGGTTCGAACCTGCCAGCTCAGGTGTATGTGGCTGGCTCCTTAGCCTGTTGAGCCACAGGCGCCGAGCCGGTATTGCAGTTTTGTTATGATCTTTAACAATTGGACCTCGGCTGTACAGACTTGCTCTTGGCTTGATCACCTTAGTGTGCAAGGCCAGCGTCTGTGCGTTTTGATCGAGCCTTTTGCTGTGGGGAGCCTGCTTCTATCCCCTCATCTGTAATGTCAGCACAAATATTTCCCCTTTCATTATGTTTATGGAAGCTTTTGTTTTGTTTTGCTGCGTGGAAATTTCTTCTTGAATTTGTATGTAGGCACGGCTGTCTTGATTTTTTGAGGTGTCAGGATTTTGAGCTCCTTCCTGCACTTAAAGGGATCCTCTCATGTGCCCAGCACGGCCGGGACCTGGCAGAGGAACCCAGCTGGGAGCTGTGAAGTAGAGGGCACGGTGGGCCCTGCACTCGAGGCCTTGTGCACAGTGGTGCTGTGGCTGTGGTTGAGGCACACAAGGTAGCCTGGGGGTCCCACTGGGTTTGTCAGTGTGTCCCAAGTGCCCCGAGCCCTCCCTGTGCCCCCAGCCTGGCCAGAGCAGGCCTCCCTTGGTGGTGGGCAGTGGTCCCAGCTGCTCCGGGCTCCGGGGCTCCTCCCCAGTAGCCTCGCACCCTGGTGGGTGTGACTAGAGGGGAAGCTGTTCGCTTTTTTGTGGGTTTGTGCCTTTGTCCATTCCGGCCAACCCACCTGGCAGTCCCTCCGGAGCGCCTCCCGGGGGACGGGAGGTGTCTATGCTCTGAGGGGTTGGTTTTGAGGCCCAGGAGGTCTCAAAAGGGGCAAGGTGTCCGTCCAGAGGATGTGGCTGGGAAGAGGAGCCAAAGATTGATCAGAAATGAGGTCCCTCCTCCTTTGGCAAGCGTTCCCCAGTGTGTGGAGTGATCACCATGGTTACCTCAGCTCCAAGTCCTCTGCGTCGCTGGACGGCCTCCTGCATGCATGCCGGTCATGCTCAGCACTTCGTCTCCACTTCCAGAGGGGTTGCCGGCTACTGGGGCTTCACAGGCCAAGAAGAGTCCTCGGCAACCCCCTGCATGTCCCCTGCCCCCCACTGTGGTCGAGGCTGGGGCCGGACAGGCCACACTGTGGGTGCTCCTGTCCCTAGGAGAGGCACGTGTCCTTGGTACCCACCCAGGTTTTGTGGATAGCCAGTGGCGGTCTCCCTGCCAGCTGTGCCACCCACTAGTCTACACGGCTGAGCTGCTCTTCAGAACTGTCAGAGAGCCCAGTCTGAAGTTGGTGTTGACCCCCAAAGGCCCAAAGCTCCAGTGAGAGGATATCCAGGGGCATCCAGAGCATTTGTGGGACTCTGCCTGCGTGGGCACATCCCTGCCTCTGCTCAGCCCTGGCTACGACAGGGAAACTGGCTCAGAGGGGAGGATGGACTTGTCCAAGTTCCCTTGCCTGCAAAGTGGACAGGCCAAGAATCAGCCAGAAGAAAGCCATCAGAAATAGGGACCTGTGCCATCCAGTGCCTGGCATCACCTGGAGGATGGGGGGGGCTTGCAAGGTGGCATTGCCTTGTGCATCCAGAAGGGCACCGGCTCAAACATGGCACACACGCTCACACACAGGGCTGGTCAGAGAGGGGAAGACAGGCCTCAGCCGTCTGCACAGGAAAGCGACATGGATCCCCACCTCACAGCTACACGGTCAGGCCCAGTGAGCACCCGTGTGTGTGTTCATAGCTGCACTGTTCACAAGGGCAAAAGTCTTGAAGCAGCAGATGGTTAGTGAGCTGTGAGGCGCTGTGCAATGGAATATTACACAGCAGTAATAAATGAGTCACCATGCACAAAACAGCGAGCGTGAATGTCAGAAACTGGAAATGAGTAGACGAGTCAGTCCCCAAACATTAGATAAGGCTGATACACATGGGGCGGCACCTGTGGCTCAGTGGGGAGGGCTCCGGCCCCATATACCCAGGGTGGCGGGTTCAAACCCGGCCCTGGCCAAACTGCAACAACAACAAAAAAATAGCTGGGCATTGTGGTGGGGACACCTGTGGTCCCAGCTACTCAGGAGACTGGGGAGAGAGAATCACCTAAGCCCAGGAGTTGGAGGCTGCTGTGAGCTGTGTGATGCCACCACACTCTGCTGAGGGCGATAAAGTGAGACTCTGTCTCTAAAAAAGACAAAACTGATACACATGCAAAGTGTTACTGATAATGTTTTATATAAATATGATAGGCAAACTATGGCTTTACAGATAAACTGTCTTTAATCATCTATCTCTATCATCTGTCTAATTTGTCTCTATCTTCTTTTAAAATTCAAATTTGTATTTGTTCATATTTAGGTACTTGTTTTTTGTCTTATCAAGGAATTACAGCATTTATTTTTTAATGAATGATGGTAAAAGAAATTTTATGTGACAAATAAATTATAAAACCTAAGAATAGGTACAAGAAATTTTATGTACTGGTAACAAATTTACAACATTTACCCATCATGGAAGACCAAGAGCTCTTTGTCACTGTCAATATCAGAAGTACCCTCTCCTCCAATTTCTACATGACAGGTGTATTCTGAAGAGTCGCTTTCCTCATCCAGGTAAATTTCGTCATCCTCAGTTCCATCCACGGCCTTGCTGGCACTGCATTTCCTTCCTGACACCATTCCATGATCTTAGGATCCAGTCATGAACCTGGGTGATGGACACTTTCTTGATTCTGCCTGTTAGTGTAAATCATCACCACCTGACTGCATCCGCGATGTCCACTCTTCCCTCATTAGAGTCTCCCAGGGCTTGTTTACTGGCATGTCAAGAGGTTGCACTTGGCTACTTAGCCCATTGGGTCTCACAGCAAGTTGGGTTTTCAAGTCTGTTGTGATTACTTTTGCACTCTGGGTAACATGGGCTTTGAAGTGATCAAAAGCAAGCAAAGCAGGCTTTCTTGGTGGGAGGGTGGTTTTTTGTTGTTACAGAGTCTCATTCTGTTGTCCAGACTAGAGTGCCATGGCCTCAGCCTAGCTCACAGCAACCTCAGACTCCTGGGTTCAAGAGATCCTCCTGCCTCAGCCTCCCAAGTAGCTGAGACTATAAGTACCTGCTACAATGCCTGGCTAATTTTTACATTTTTAGTAGAAATGGTATCTTGCTCTTGCTCAGGCTGGTCTCAAAACTCCTGAGCACAAGCAATCTTCCTGCCTCAGCCTCCCAGGGTGGTAGGATTACAGGTGTGAGCCACTGCCCCCAACCACAAAGCTGTTTTTTAAGTAATCCTCCAGGCCTTTCTGACCAGACTTTGTTAAACCAATTTTTGGGGGCTGGGCGTGGTGGCTCACACTTGTAATCTCAGCACTTGGGAGGCCAATGTGGGTATATTGTCTGAGCTCACAAGTTCGAGACCTGCCTGAGCCAGAGTGAGACCCTGTCTCTAAAAAAACAGCCAGGCATTGTGGCAGGTGCCTGTAGTCCCAAGTACTTGGAGGCTGAGGCAAGACAATTTCTTAAGCCCAAGAGTTTGAGGTTGCTATGAGGTTTGATGCCATGGGACTATACCCAGGGTGACAAAGTGAGACTCTGTTTCAAAAAAACAAACCAATAAACAAACAAAAAAGCAAACAAAAAGACCCACAAAAAACCCCCAAATCAAAACAAACACTCCCCGCCCCCCAACCCAGTTTTTCATGCCTTCTTCATTCATCTACCCTTTTTCATGGTGTGGATAAAACTCCACTTGTCATCTTTTCTTTTGGAAACATTTTTCTTTTAAAGATGATCACAGGTGGTAGCTTTGTCCCAGCTACACACAGTCTAGAGCAACAGTGAAATGTGTTTTCTTCTGTTCACTAGTTTTAACAGCTGTGGTTATTGATGTTGGGTGGCACATTAAATGTGAGTGGGACCTCATCCATATTGGTGATTTGGGCTGACTCAAAGTTGTAAGTCTTTCAAAGACTGATAACATATGAATGAAATTCCAAAACTTGATTCTCATAGGCTGTTGGAATTTAGGGGCAAGTTTTGTTCCTGTCCTCACACTCAGAACTTCTCTCTTCATAAAGTTAAAGCACCACCTCGGTGTCCCTGAGAAATCACCAATGTTCTTTTCTCGTGCAATCCTTTTGCCCTCTTCTTGTATTCTATATACTAAATTAGTGTTTATATATAGGAAATTAGAAACCCTTCTTGTTTCTTGGTGGAAACAGAGATCCCACTTTGGCGCTGCTCCAGAATCCAGGTCTTTACAGCCTGCTCCACCTCCGGCCACTTTGGAAGTTTCCCCTGCGTGACCTTCCTCTGTCTCGGCATCTGAAGAAGCTTCTCTTCCTGCTGCCTCCATGCTCTGAGACACTGTCTGTGGAAAGAGGTCCAGAGTGTCTCTCAGCAGCTCTGTTCCCAGGCTCTTTAGCATATTTAATAACTGCTAGCTTAAAGCTTGCACTGTATGAAAACTGTTCTGACATTTTCCAATAATTTTTGTAAAAAGATCAGCTAGATTGCTAGCTCCCACCTCAGGTGTGGGAAGAGAAATGTGTCACTCTTCATTGGCTAAAGATATTTTTGTTGCAAGTTTGTGATAAGTTCAACAAAACTGATTCCCATTGTTGTAGGCCAACAGCCCCTAAAAGACCAGTGGGGAATGTTGTAAGCCAACAGCCCTCCCAAAAGACCCGAGTCTGTCTCAGCCTTGGTCCCCACACGTCTCCACCCGCCCCCTTATTGGTTTAATTCTGAGAACAGGTTTCAGAACGAGGAAGTTCTTTGAGTTCCCTGACCTCCCTAGCCACAGGTTGAAACAATGGTGGAAACTCACTCAAGTAGAGTTTCCCAGGTTACTGAGTTTCCCAAGCCAAGTTAGTCCTGGTGCCAACTGCCACGATGTGACCCCCTGTGCCAGCCCCCTGACTGTAGCCTTACCCCGTGATCACCACCATGATGTAACCCCTGAGCTAACCACCTGACTGTAACTCCACCCTATAACTGGCCACATCCGCTTTTGTACATTCTTGCTTTGCCACATCAGCACAAAAAGGGCATAAAAGGCTGCCTGCATTTCTCTTCGGGGCCGTTTGCCCTTTGGGGCAGTGGTCCGCCTGTGCAGGTGTGATAAATCACCACCATGTGATTTGAGCCTAAAATGGGGTCCATGTTTTCTTATGGGTAGCCACAGTTACAATACCATATTCCAGAGTATTATTTTGCATATGGATATCATTGGTGCTTTCTAGAGTTACACTTTTAATCCATAGCATGAATAACTTATTATTTTTTATTTTTACTTTTTGTAGAAACAGAGTCTCACTTTATCACTCTCAGTAGAGTGCTATGGCATCACACAGCTCACAGCAACCTCCACCTCCTGGGCTTAGGCGATTCTCTTGCCTCAGTCTCCTGAGTAGCTGGGAATACAGGCGCCTGCCACAGCGCCCACCACAACTGTTTTGCAGTTCGGCCGAAGTTGGGTTTGAACCTGCCACCTTTGGTATATGGGGCTGGTGCTCTCCTCTATGAGCCACAGGCGCTGCCCAAGCATGAATAATTTAAAAATATTTATATATAGGAAATTAGTATACCCATGTGTAATGTGCATCATTATTTTTCCCTCCAAAATTTGTCTTATCTTTCTGTCCTTCCTATTCATCCCAGCTGTCTGTTTCTCCTTCCACCTACTACTCCATCTATCTAGAGAGAACGGGAGCAATCACCGTGGGTTGAGTGTGACGCTTGCACCCTACCTCACAGGGGGTAGAGGTGTGGGGCCTCGGTGAATCAGAGTAAGCATGCTTGTGTTGATTGGCGAGTCATGATTAAGAAGGAAGGAACAGGACAAAGCAGGGCGCAGCGATGAGAAGATATCAGGACCAACGACTGTGAGTCATGTTCTATTTTATGCACCTGAGGTGTTAAAGATACTGTCCCATAAAACAAAGCAAAGTAAAAATCCCTTGGTGATTGTGTTTGTGCCATGTCCCTCAGCATTTTAGAGGTAGGGGAACAGAGACAAGCTCTTTGATCTGCTGAGAACAGCTCAGGCAGCCTTGGAGACCCAGGCTACTGCCCAGTTTATCCTCCATACACCCATGGCTTTTGTTTCAGGAGACTCCCATCTCAGCAAACGGCAGGGCTAACCTTTCACTCAACCGTGCTTGGGCAGAGATTCTGAATGTGAGAAGAAGGGACATTTCCCCAGGGGTGAGGGGAACAGGGTCCCTGGCCTCAAGACAATCTATGCCAGCTCTGGGATAGATATCTGAGGTTCAGCTGTAAGCGATGCCTGTCACAGGTGTGTGCTGTGGCTGCCGTAATGAGTCACCACAAACAAGCATCTGAAAACAACAGAAATCTGTTCTCCCGCAGTTCTGGAATCATAATCTGAACTCAGGGCCCTGAGCTCGGGGGAGCCGCCCCTCTAGCCCCCGGGGGTTCTGTGGCTCTGTTGTCACTGGCTGTAGGACCAGCCTGGGCAATCCAGCAGAGTCTCATCTCAGTCTGTACCTTGGGGGCATTATTTCCAAATAAGGCCGTGTGAGGTTCTGGGCGGACGTGGATTTGGGGGGGCAGTATTCTGCTTACCTTTGCTGAGACCGGACTGTGTGTACTCTGCCTGCTATTTCCTGGTAGTGTTGAGGGGCTGAGCACTATGCGTACACCATGTGTGCACTGTACATGTGCACTGGGAAGGCCTGCTGCAGGCACAGGCTTAGGGGTGGAGGCAGGCGTGTTGAGACCGAGGGGACGGGTGGCCAGTAGGAGAAGCTGAACACTCCTAGGAAGTTTCTGTGTTCAAAAGTGTGGGCTCCAGTTTATTTATTTGGTCATGTGAAAGTTGTTGAATCCAAAATGGAGTCACTAATGTCAAACCCTGGCAAATTGGAGCTGGAAAGTCCATGAAGGTGGTTCTTGAGCACTATTGCCTTAACAGAGGCTGTCGCAAGAAATGTTTCAGGGCTGTAGTCGCGTGGCACAGCTGCCAGCTCCAGCACAGCCAGCGGCTCTCAGGGGGTTATGTGATTGCTTGCAGGGCCCAACCCTAACCCCAAGATACCAGTGGTGTCCAGCAACTACAGATGCTGGCCTGTTAGGACTCTCCAGCTCCACGGTACTGTTGGCACCAATGAACTTTCTTTTAAAACCACCTGGTAAGCTCCTCTCTCCCCAGTAGCCCTTTCCTGTGTTCTCTGCACATCTTGGAGCCAACCCTGGTCCGTACCCCGTTCCTAGCAATCCTGCTGCTTGTATGTTATTCCCAAGTGAAGATATTAGTTTCCTGAGATATTAGTTTCTTTTTATCTTGTGTTGATGTTTCTCAAAGTGTCGTAGACCAGAGAATGTGGGCCATTTGTGCTCAGGCTGGTGATGACTTTAGTGACGTCCGCTCAGTTTCTGCTGGGCAGACACAGCCGTACCAGCTTGGACACCAGCGCCGTCTCTCCAGGATGGTGAGCTCCTTCTGGAATTGACAGAGGCACGCTGTTCCTCCCTGTGCCCCTGCCTTCCTGCGGGCAAGTTTGAGTAGGCAAAGTTTATTTACTTCTTGGCGATCATAATTCTTGAGAGTTAAGCAATAATCAGCTTTTTAAAAAAATCTAGATAATTGGGGCGGTGCCTGTGGCTCAGAGGAGTAGGGCACCGGCCCCATATGCCAGAGGTGGCGGGTTCAAACCCACCCTGGCCAAAAACTGCAAAAAAATAAATAAATAAATAAATAAATTTCAAAAAAAAAAAAAAATCCAGATAATTGGTGTTTAAGTTGCATCTTCATGGCTTCCAGAGAAACTTTGTGATGTCAGATAATTGGTGTTTAAGTTGCATTTTCACGGCTCACAGAGGAACTTTGTGACGTGAACCACAGGCTTTCATATCTTGACTCCTCTCCCAGGAGTCCCTGTCCCCTGCCCCCTGCTGCTGCCCTGCCTCTGCTCCAGGCTGGCCTCTCATTCTGGCTTCGGGACCCTCAGCTTCCTGCCCCCTCATGGCAGGAACCCCAGGCCTCCCTGCCCAGCCTACATGGCCACTGACCTGAGGCTGGAGTTGCAGGAAAGAAGCCAGATCACTTAAAATCCTGTTTTCTTCTAGCTTGGCTGTGGACACTTTTCCACTGTTCTAACCATATCGGAAAATCAAAGCACCACTGCTGGGACTGTCACACCTCTGTGAGATCCCTGAGCTTGATGAGCCCTGTGAGGAAGCTGGTGCAGCTGTCCCCTTGCTCCCCCTAAACCCCACCCCGGTCACTGCTCACCATTGGGGAAGCTCTGCTTTTCTCTCCCATGACCACAGCATTGAAAAGAAGAAAGAGGTGACCCGAAACTCTGGGAAAGTCAGGAAAATACTGGTCAGGCCGTAGTCTCTGCTGTGCCATGCTCATCCTCCTGGGAAGAAACTGTTTCCCCTGCTGTACCCACACCTACCTGGTAGGAGGCCCTTCCCCAAGTCCAGCCATTCTCTGCCTCACTCCCACATCAGCACCTCCAGATCCATCTTCTCATCAGGAGCCTGTGCTTAAGGCTGCTGCCGATTAGCTTTGGCTTTTGTGGCACAAAGAAGAAGCAAGCAGAGTTGGGTTAGTTTCAGAGGTTTCTGTAGATGTTTTTAAAAATGTCTTTGTGAGGCTTGGTGCCTGTAGCACAGTGGTTACAGCACCAGCCACATGCACCAAGGCTGACAGGTTTGAACCCAGTCCAGGGCCTGCTAATCAACAATGACAACTGGGCAACAAAAAAATAGCTGGGTGTTGTGGTGGACGCCTGTAGTCCCAGCTACTTGGGAGGCTGAGGTAAGAGAATTGCTTGAGCCCAAGAGATTGAGGTTGCTATGAGCTGTGAAGCCATGGCACTCTACTGAGGGTGACATAATGAGTCTCTGTCTTAAAAAAAATGAAAAGAAAAATGTCTTTGTGAGCCTGATTGGGTGAGGCTGCAGGGGGTCTTTGGCGTGGTGATGTGGGCTTCAGTTCAGTGGGCCTGGTGGAGGGTGCTGAACTAGTGACTGTAGGAGGCTCACATTTATTCAACAGATATTTACTGATTGCTGTTTTGATTATTTGCTGCTTGGTAACAAATCACTTCAAAGCTTAGTGGCTTAACAGATGACTGTTGGCCATTTCTTAGGTTGACTGTGCTGGGATCAGCCGGGACGGTTCATCTCTGCTCCTTGTTGGCTGGGGTCACTTGTAAGACTGCCTCCTGGTGTAACAACCAAGCCCCCTGCCCCTACACCAAGCCCCTTATCCCTGCCACTAATCCCCCCAAACCCATAGGTTTAAAGAATATAACACACCTTTTACCCTTCAAAGGGGAAGTGTTTTGTGTATCGGCCCCAACCCCCACAAGGGCGGAGGAGCTAAATTCCGGGAGAAGAGAGAAGCAGGGAGGGGTACGTATCCCGAGTTCCTTGGAAACTTACCCAACTCCTATGCCTGTCCCTTGTACCCCTGAACTATGTATGAACCATGAAGTAATGAACTTATGATGTATCTTGTGATTTATGAACCAATATGTACCCCCCACCCTGCGACCCTGCC
>CAUYRH010012261.1:0-27037 GCA_963574655.1 Perodicticus potto | reverse complement strand
ATTGGACTGAACGAACACACACAACTGCTTGCCAGTTCTCCACTGCTTTTGTCCTCCTCATGGGGTGCAGAAGTCTCTCGCTGACTCCCTGTGTCCCCAAAGGGATGTTTCTGGGCAGATCTCACCAGCCAGAGATGCCTGAAGTCTCTCCCCGGTCTCACCGTGCCCAGTTGCAAGGAAGCTGTTATTCAGCCACCATCTTGCTCCACCCCCTGAAACAGAGTATAATGGTGTGAAAATTGATATTACAAAATTATTGCATTGGAAAAATCTACTGGGAAAACAGTATTGTTTGTAATGATTAGATTTGGGTCATCTGTTCCACAACTCGCCCTGGGCAGGTACTGCATGTGGATATATTTACAATGGGCAGACACCTGATTGCAGCCTCCTTCTGAGGGCCAGAAAGGGACCCTCCAGTGACTGCTTTCAAATGTTTGATTTCACCCAACAGAAGGAAATTGCTTTACTCCCCAGAGAAGATACAATCCCCTTTGAAAAGCTCACTAATTCCCTTAAGGCATATAGTTTGTAGTAGACATAATGGTTTTACACGTAAAACCCTTTCCACCTATGGTGCTGAGTAGGTGTGCACAGTGTGTCTGGGGACCTGAGGGTATCTGAGGGCACAGGATAGGTAGGGCGCTCCCTCCTGAAGGGTCTCCCTCCCACTGTGGTCCTGCCGTTCCCTGCCTGAGCCTTGTGGTCCCGCTGGTGAGGGGCTGTGATTCAGAGCACTGCAGAGTAGGGATTGGGACACAGCCAAGCTGGGTGTTAAAAGCATGACATCTGGAGGTAAGAGCCTCAGCAGTCAGATGAGCATGTTTGGAAAACAGTAATCGCAAGCTTTAGTGGCTCCATGCCTTTTGAAAACCCTAAACTGTCTCCTGGTGCTTCCTTGGGTGGCCTTCCTGCCTCAACTATCCTTAGAGCTTTGTCCCCAACTCTCCTGCTCCTGCAGAGAGATGCCAGGGCTGCCCAGGGGCCCTCTATTCTCAGCCTCCTCTCTGCCACCTGCCTGGGGTTCAGCTGCTTGTCAGCTGCATGATGCCCACAGCATGGCAGGTCCTGGCCCTTCTGCTTGGGGGTCCCATGTGGCCTCAAACCCACCCTGGCAGGTCACAAATAGCACTTGTCCTCCCCCTCACCAGGAGGAGAGCCCCACCACGTCACCAACTATTTTTTACTCATTAATCCCTTTGTGTTATCCACTGAGTGTGCACACACACACACACACCTGCCCAAGTGTTGAAATCCTCACCCCCGCCATGATAATCTGGGAGGCAGTGGCTATGGGAGGTGACCAGGTTATAGGGAGCCCTGGTGAGTGGGATCACCGCCCTCATAAAGGGGACCCAGGGAGCTGGTTTGCTCTGCCCCCACCTGCCACATGAGGGCACAGTGAAGGTGGTGTCAGCACACCAGGGAGGGGGGCCTCAGCAGAACCAGTGTGCTAGGCCCCTGTCCTCAGATCGCAGTGTCTGGGACTGTGAGAGTCCACATCTGCTGTTTAGCTGCCCTGTCTGGGATGCTTTGTGTCAGACAAAGATATTGTTACGTGGAACTTCAGAGTTATAAAATGGGACTTATTAGTTATATGAGATTGATGTTAAGAAATTAAAGTGCAGGAACACTTTTAGTCCCCCGGCGGTTCCAATAAGCATCCCGGGACATAAGCCGTCTCACAGGGCACAGCCGAACTTAACAGTCGTCGGAGAAGTAAGTTGGGTACCTCCCAGTGATAAGATGCCAAAGTGCTGCACCTCCCTTCAAGTTGGAAATGTCATTCTCTCTAAATTAAATCCCTCAAGCTACAGTTTAATTAAGCTCATCTCCTGGCCTAGAGATGGAAATCAGCCGACTTCAGCTTGGCGAGGTAGAGAGAATGCTGGATTCTGCAGGCTCAGATTCTGTTCCAGACTTTGTGTGACCTCCAGTGTCACCCCTGACCTTCCCCAGAGAGGGGAGGGCTGCACTCGCTGCCATGTGTCCCTCCACTCTGACATCCGTGCCCCTTTGTAGCTCAGTCCTGTACATCCAGCTGCCATCTCTGATTTGACAGACCCTTAGCAAAAGCTCACCATTGGCCATGGTGCCAGGAGAAAGTGCAGTTAAAACAGGCCCTGTGTAGTGACAGCCCACATGTCCATGTCTGCACAAGTCATAGGAAGAATATTCTTGCCCAGATGATTCTTTGTCATCCTGGCCATGTGTGCTAGAATGTCCCTGAAATGCACTGTGCTACAAGGTAATCACAAAGTCACTAGCATCATATCAAGCTGTCCACATGCATGTCCACGTGCCCTTCTGGCAGATAGGTAAAGTGTGCGGTGGAGGAGGGAGCTCCCTGGAGGAAAGGGGGCCTCCCAGGGCATGTGCAGATCCCCCCACCATCTGCCAGCCCCAGCCCCAGAATCAGGATTCACTGCCCATGCCGGGGTCCTCCCAGCTTACTGCCCTGGCCACCCTCCAGGGAACAGCCACCAGGTCCACCCAGGGCAGGTCCGTCTGCCCCACCACCCAACTTGGACTGGAGTCCCTCACTTAGAGGGAAAGGTGTCTTTCACAGATGCCACAGTGCATGGCCTGACCCACTGTGTGCCCAAGGGAAGGAACCTGAAGTCAAGTGTAATCTATCACAGGGGCACCGGATGGGCCAGTCCTTAGGGGGAAAATGAGGCCCCAGAAAACAGGTGTTAAAGCCAAGTGCAGACTGGGTGACCTGCTTTTCCTGTTGTGGGTGTGACAGATGGAAGTACACCAGACTTTCCCTCTTTGAATTGAAAAAACTTGCTTCCTCCTCGCTGCTACTGGTGGAGAGATTAGCTGCGTTATTCTAACTTACATGGGATGGGCAGGCAGAGTGTTTCCAGGTAACTTATTTTTTTCCCTTGGTTTCAGTAGATGGACACACCATGCTGTGAAGATTTTCCAAATGTCTAGGTTTTACCTGCCACGTGGCTATTTTCTCATAGGAGTGGTCCTGTGGAGAAGCGCAGTACGTCTGTGGAAGCAGGAGGCATAGTTTAATGAAGAAAGTCCCACCTTCTGGGACTTTTATAGTGGGTACTTGACAATGCGTTCCTTGTTCTGCTGTGTAATTCCCTGCGTCTGAGAAGACACAGGCGCGCACACGAGCTGAACCTGCGGGTGCTGTGGGGTCTCTCAGAACCCATCCCCGAGTGTGGCTGGCCGTCTGGAACCTAGCTCTAGGGGCTGTGCTGCCATCAGCACTCGTGTCTGGTGTCTGTGTTCTGTCCTGTCTGTGGCGATTCCTGAGTGTGTGTGCGGACAGCACCTGGTCCTGCAGGCCCGCCACGCCTGTGCCCCGTGAGCTGCAGACTTCCTCTCCATTCCACTTCTGCTGAGTTTTCCTACGTGTTTCTGTCATGGCCCACCTGCCGCAGACAGTTCCTACAACTTCTGAACTCCCAGTTCCATTTTCACATTCCACATTTCCCGAGTGAAATCTCATGGGCCGACTGACGTGTAACACTCTGGCTGATAGCAGCGGGAGGCAGCTGTGCCAGCTGTAAGTGAAATGGCCTCGTGTAAGGAGGAGGAAGAAGGGAACTTAAGGTGCCACCAACATGGTGTCTGCAGGCAGCGCTCCTGTTCATGTCCGTGGCTGAGGTCACTGGTGACTGCTGACAGCATAGACCCTTTAGAGCAGTCAGCGCTGCCCATGGCTTGCTGTAGGAGCCCTGACCACCAGCTGTATTCTGGGGGTGCCCCTGAGGCATAGAGTTTCCTCACTTGCATACTCTGACCAACTTAAAATGCCCCTTTGCTGCCTAAGCTTGTTACGTCGTCATCTTAGTGTGACTAATAAAGTAGTAGTCATTGTTACCCACCTTAGACTTCTCACCATTCTTTATCCCTTTCAGGTCTCTCTTAAATTATCTACTCCATCTTTTAACCCCTGTATGTAACACTGTAATACATCAGTTATTAGTGCCGTCTTTAACTTACTAACTCTAAAATTAAGTGGGGACAGATTATGAATTATACATCAGTAAAACGTGAAAGCCATGAAAACAGTAAAAATGTCACGTGGGTCCATGTGGACCCCTGCCCTGCTTAGTGCTATGACATGGGCAGTCTTGGTGGTCCAGCCGTCCCTCTAAGCTCCCTTTATGTCCTTTTGCACCATCTGGGAGCAGCTGTCAAGTGTGAACACACATAGTGGCGTCCTCGTCACCTTGAACCCAGGCCCTTGTGGGTGGAGTATTGCTGCCGCCCGTTGTATCTATTGAGGTGGGTGGGTGCCCTGGTTTGTCAGTCACCCACTCCCAGCCCACCTACCTACCATGCCTCATGCCTCAGAGCCAGCCTTGTGTAGGTGCAGAATAAAAGCTGCTTTTGTGAGTTCAGCCAGGCAGAGTTTCCCCAGGGGTAAGCAGTCTCCTCCACTGTCCCAGCCCATTTTTTCCTAGGTGGACTGCACAAAGCTTCAGAGTCTCCAGAGAAGGTAAAGGCTATTTCAGAATGTCACTTGACATTTAAACGCCTGTCTCTGGTCCCAGGTAAAAACAGTCAAGCCCATTTAGAATACAACCAAGTCCTAACTTTAAAGGACGGGGACAAAAATATCAAAGGCAAGTAGTCTTGCAATCAGATAATGGAGAAAACAACCCAGACGGTCTGAAGGGCAGTCACTCCCCTGCCCTCAGAAGGAAACGGTGAGTCACAGAAAAGAAACCCAGCACTTCGGCGCTCACATAAGGGAGGTAGCGGGTCCAGCTGCTGTGGGCAGCCCCGGTGTTGTCAGACCACAGTGCCACGGTCCTGCCTCCCCTGAGCCCTGCAGTTCTGAGCTCACCATTCTCTCTGTGAAGGGCACGTGGCATCCACGTACCATCATGATACGGATCCACTCACTCCACATGTCACCCTGTGCGACAGGTTCGCTAATGCCACGTCTTAGGCCTGGATGGAATCAAAGAGCAGGGAGAGAGAAGAAACAAGGGAGGGAAGGGAGAGGAAGACTGTCCTCATGCTTCCTGCAGCTCAGCCCAGGAGTGGTTACATGGGAAAGAGTTTTCCACCGACCTGAGAGCGTCAGAGCACGTGGAGCCTCTCACTGCAGTGGCATTGGGCACCTCCTGGGACCGCAGCACATGCGGTGTCTACTGTATCTAAGTTTTTATAATAAAAGACAAAGGGCTCAGAGCAGAGGTGAGGGCAGAGCTGGGAGCCCAGCCTGGAAGGCTCTGGAGCCCCGGCCACGCGGGGAGCAGCTGTCCCTCCACGAGTGTCTGGGCCCCCACAGCATCTCAGCTGAAAATCATTCTCAACCCTGCTTTCTTGTGCTGTGTCCACACACATGCTTTCTTGATGTGGAGGGTGTGAGAAAGGTACTATGCTGGGATAGGCTGACTTGACCACTTGGTAGATGTCAGGGAATCCTGATGTCTTCCTGGGAGGGAATCCTCATGTGAAACTTACTGTGGTATTGTTGACAGAACGGTGCGTTTCAGAGCTCACTGGCAAGTGCAGCGTACTCTCAGCCTATTCTAAATGCCGTGTCTAAGCAAAGAGCACAGGAGGGTTTGAATGTCACTGTCAGTAACCCTAATAATAAAGTGGATTTGCACGATCACCCGGAAGGGAGTGCCTGTAGACGCCACGTCACCCCATCTGTGCTCTCAGACTGTTGGCACACAACCTGATGCACAGGAGCTGAATCTTACCTACATCACCCCAACCATTTAATTTTCAAACTACAGTACATAAAACCTGAGCAGCTTTCAGACGGCTTTACATTTTAAAAACTTTATTTTTATCCTTGCAATTGTCTCTCATGCTCTGAGTGTTCGATTCTTGATTGAACAGGTTGTTATGAGCTGAGTAAATAAAGCTTTAGAGAGTGCTGACTCCATCCTGATAACGCCTGGCCTGTAACAAAGTCCCCCACCCCTTAGAGGCACCATTGCCTGTGCCACGAACTGTCCTCAACACAGTCCCTGGACAGGAAGCTGCTACTCCATTTCTGTCTCATTTTGCGCAGCGGCAAAGCTGATGGCGATGTCAGTGACAGACCCCTCATTTAGGTGTCTGGGTACACAACAGGCCATCTCGACTTTCTTTTTCTTCCCACAGTGCCTTGTCTTTGAAGATGCACCCAACGGTGTGGAGGCAGCCCTGGCAGCCGGGATGCAGGTGGTCATGGTTCCCGATGGAAACCTGAGCCGCGAGCTGACGACCAGGGCCACGCTGGTGCTGAGCTCCCTGCAGGACTTCCAGCCCGAACTGTTTGGCCTGCCCCCCTACGAGTGAGGTGCAGCTGCATCACCATGCTCCCCGCCCGCTCAGCAACCATGCTGCTGGGACGGAGGGGAGGACAGTGACAGCCCCCAGACCCCAACTTGCGTGTCATCCTGATTGTTTGATTGTCTCAGCCCACTCTGAAGTGCTCACAAAACATGGCTTGGCGGTGGGAGGAAATGGAGCCGACAGCCCAGAGGTCACGTCAGACCTGGACTGCTGCCTGAAATCCGGGCTGGTCTCCTGGTGCTGTACGTGCTAAAGAGGGTGGACACCGCACGCGTGTGCAGCAGTGTTAATGTGCATGCCTTCTGTATGTGCAGGTGTGTGTCCACACGTGTATGTGTCAAGGGTTTACTTCTCCGAGACTAAACAAGTTCTGTGTATGTTGGTTTTTCTGAACACTTGACTGGGGAATGTAAACTGTGCATACGTGTATGGATATGTTTTATGTGCATATGTGTTATATTTACATATGTATTACACACTGCTTTACCCTCCTGCACTGCTGTTAACATGTGGTAACAACTGGCTAAGTGTGGTGTCGACTCCGCCTGGTTGTAGTCTTCGTGGGAAAGCCATGTTTGTGATGAGCACTGAGAAGTCCTTCTCCTTCTTAGCTAGCATTAAAGTTCTTCTTGTGACCTCGGCATCTCTCTGGGCCTCTACTCATTGATCGACTCTGAGCCAATGTTTTATAGTTGACCAGTAGTTTACTTTTAATGTGACCATAATTGGAGCATTTATCTTGTATCTCCATCTGTATCCACATTTGAGAATGTTTTCTACCTCAGAAAAAATGCTCCCTTTTTTAAAGCACATTCATCTTCTACATTTCTTTGGTGGAAGTAGAATTTGATTTCAGGATATGTACTTGATGAGGCCAAGAGCCACAACACACTTGAAATAATTTATCAGACATTATAAGGCGCCAGCCACGTACACCTGAGCTGGCGGGTTCGAATCCAGCCCCGGCCCGCCGAACAACAAATGAAGGCTGCAACCAAAAAATGGCCCAGCAATGTGGCAGGCTCCTGTAGTCCCAGCGACTTGGGAGGTGGAGGCAGGAGACTCACTTGAGCCCAGGAGTTGGAGGTTGCTGTGAGCTGTGATGCCACAGCACTCTATCCAGGGTGACAGCTTGAGGCTCTGTCTCAAAAAAAAAACTAATTCCTTTTATAGATTTACTCAGCTTTTGAAATTTGTCTATGATTTGTTAGAAAAAAATCCTGAAAATGATGAAAACAAGACGCAGGGGCACTGCCTGGTGCAACTTTCCAGGGTCTCTGACCTTCGTTTTTCTGGGGCTCCTTTCACCTCCAGAAGCGGCAGGCAAGGCAGAAGTGAGCACGTGGGTGCCCTGGTGGTCCAAGGTGGGCTTTCCCTCCACCAGCACACTATCGGCATTCTCAACACCCTGTGGGGTGGGCCTCCCATCACTCAGTACACTGACATCAGCACTCCTGACAACCTGTCTGTGGGGTGGGCCTCCCATCACTCAGCACACTCACATCAGTATCCTGACAGCCTGTCTGTGGGTCTGCCTGTGACTTCTCCGCTACACCAGTTGTAACATCTTACTATTGCCCTCACCAGTTGATTAGGTTTAATAAAATCTTTTGACATATTTTTCATATTTGGATGAGAGTCATGCCTTTACTTTTTTCTAAAAAAATCCTCTAACAAATGTGAGACATAACTGTGACTAAGTGGCTTTTTCTGTTGACCTAGAAGGAGCCCCATCTGTAAAAGAAAGGTATGTCCTTGTTTATGTGAACCATGGTGGCCTTTACATTCGGTAATAAAGCCTGTTGGTGAAAGGTCGCCTGTTTGATTGGTGTGTGTCTTGTCCTTCCGTGAATTTACGTCAGTGTTTCCAGTCAGTAAGTCATTTTGCTGGACAGGACAAAGAGGTTTTTTACACGTCTAAAAGACATCAAGGTAAACTTTCCCGTAGGATAACTTGACCTCAAGTATATTTTGATTATTTTAACCAAGGCTGCAGCCGACTCTATTTTTGTACCGATGACAAGTGCTTGGGTGGAGCACATACAGTCTTTTTTACTCTCCCACACTTGCCAATGACTTTCACACATTGCAGTGCTGTGACCGCCCGGCACAACTCATGGTTTTTGGAGAGTGATGATGGTGGAAATGTACAGCACCATGACCCGGGCCCACGGAGTTTAAGGAGGCAGCCTGAGGCTTTCTCCGTTCACTTGAGGGACACACAGTGACGAGCAGAGTCTGTATAGTGCTGCCGTCCGTGGCAGCTACGTGTCGTGGGCTCCACAGAGGCTCTGTGGTGAAGGAGAATGTCCTGAATCTTGGAACATTACTGCCTCCTTCATCCCACCCCCGTGAAGTGTGCGCAGCACTTCTAAGGACTTACTAATCACTCCTTATTACAGCTGCTTCCCACCTCACGCGTCCTGGTGAAGTGTGGAGATTTCTGTGGAAGATGTGTGTGTTTCATCCTTGGCAGGATCCCTTCCAGGAGGAGAGGAGTACAGCTTCTCTGCAACGTAGTCGGCGTCTACACACTGCACTTCCTGTTTGTTTCATGAAAAATGCCACGTGTTTTTCTAAACCTCAACAAATTTGCAGTTATCACCAGTTTGATAATGAAACATAGTGAGTTTTCGCCTATCTGGATTAACCCCTCCACTGAGCATTTCTCTGCCCCTAGTCCACACCGGGCTCCGCAAAGGTAGTTGGAAGCTCCTTGGTCTCGCGCGAGGCCCTCTTACCTGAGTCCCGCAAATTAAGTCTCTAGAATTATCTTGTGTATAGAGAAAGTGTTGTAGTGTCAAAGACCGAGGGCTTATTACTGTTTGAAAGTCAGTAGTATTCTCAGCTGGGCATTGTGGCTCACACCCATAATCCTAGCATTTTGGGAGGGTGAGGCATGTGAATTTTCTGAGCTCAGGAATTTGAGACCAGGCTGAGCAGGAGTGAGGCATCATCTCCACTAAAAAATAGGAGGGGAAAAAAAAAAAAACCAACAGTTGTTCTGGCAGGCGCCTCTACTCTCTGCTACTCAGGAGAGGATCACTTAAACCAAAGAGTTTGAAGTTGCCATGACCTCTGATGCAGGTGGAGCGAGACTCTGTCTAGAATGAATAAATAAATAAAATGAAGTTCAAAAAAAAAGGTCTGTATTATCCTCCAGTGCTTTTCTTGCTTGAAGGTAGTTGGTTTATAAAGGATATTAGTAAAGATATTTGCAAATTAAAGAGCACACATTGTCTCTGAAAGCATATCTTCAGGACATCTCAGAATTTTCTGGCTTTTCCGTGAATCCCTTGAATAGATAACGCCTTATACACAGAGCATGGGGGTTTCTTTTTCCTTCATTGGCCACAGGATATTTCCATGGGTTTTAACTATTTGCATCAGAAAAAAAAATGTTATCTAGATTTAATGAATTTGAGAAATACAGTTTGCCTATTAAGTTGCCAACCATGGTAGACATGCAAAACTAAATAAAAACATATCATCTTGGTAACCCTCAGAGTCACAAAATGTTTAAATTGGTTTCCAGATCTCTCAACAGCACCATGGTTAGCATCTTGTGGACAGGACATCGAGTCTGCAGTGATATCATCGTGCTGCCTGGTCCAACTTCATTGCTCCTTGAATTAACGAGGTTTCTCTCTGCATCCTTTGACCCCAGCTATTCTCAAAGGATTAAGTAATTGCCTCTCCTTCCTGGGTTCCCAAGAGTTTGGCAAGGGCTTGTCACAAAGTTGCTTTGAAACTTAGAAACATCACCTTCGTATAAACATTGTTTTTCTTGATTGTAAACGCTAGTACTTTTCAAGTTCTACCTGGATTTCAGTGACATGGCGTATGAAGTGAATTTTTTTTCGTTAAAGTATTTCTAAATATTTACCCCAAGGTTAATAAAGTATTTCTCTAGGAGAAAAAATTTATTAAAAACGTATCTAAAAATCATCACGTTCTCTGATCCCTGTGAGAGAAGGTGAAGGGTTGGGAAGAGGCATCCTGCTTATTTCACAGCCCATGTAAGGCACAAGGTCACAAGGCGTGTTTTCAAAATTCAGTTTGTGGAAGAATTAGCATGCACTCCGTCTGAATTCAAAATACATTAAGAAGAGATCTTTAAGATGATAAAGAACACCCATTTGTTCATAAAGCAAGAGTCAGCACTGTACTTATTGCTAAAATAGTCATTCCATTCAAGTCGCAAACTGGGTGGCTTGAACAAGGGACATTGGTTCTCTCACATGCTGGAGGCCGGAAGTCCGAGATGCAGTTGTCTCCGGCTGGTCCTCGTGTGGCCTGTCTCCTTGGCGTGCAGACGCTGTCTTCTCCCTTTGTCCTTATGTGGTTGTCCCTGTGTGTGTGTGTGTGTGTGTGTGTCCCAATCTTGTCCTATAAGGACAGCAGTCCTCTTGGATGAGGGCCCACCCTCATGAGTTCATTTTACTTTAATCACCTCTTTACAGGCCCTACCTCCTAACACAGTCAGGTTGGGGTTTAGGGCTTTAATATACGAATGGGGTGGGACAACTGAGTTCATGATGCAAAGAAACAAAAAGAATCCTTGCTCTCAATGAACTTTCATCATTCTTTTCAACAAACGATGCCATTTAACATCGGAGTACATGGGTCTGATGGTGACATGTGGTCTCAGTTGTTGGTCTGACGATGTCTATTTCACTACTCTATTGAATTCTGGTCTGAGAACTTCCTTTGTCCCCTTTTATAGGTGTGGTTTCCTTGTCATACGACTTTCTTGTTTTCAGTGGACAGGCCAATGGTGGATCTTACACCTTTGCAGGCGCTCTCTGTCCTCTACCCGCTCAGACGTTGTTCTTGGCCAATGGTCTGCGGAGGTGCATCTGACTTGGTTTGGGTCCTGATCGGACTTTGTGGCTCCTCCTGAGTCTGTGATTTGTTTAAGATTTCACTGAACTACCAAAGCCTTCATCCTTGAAGGGAGCCGTTCCTTCCTTGCTCCTCAGGGCTGGGTGTTCTAATGCAAAGGCAACAGGACCACCACTGCTCCTGCCATCCTGTGGGAAAGTGCTTACCCAGAGAACAAAGGCAAAGAGACAGGACAGTTGCTGACACGGGAGAAACTCATGAGAAACACTTTTAATTAGTACAAGACATTCACATTTGGTCAGCACCCAAAAATCACAAAATACTCTAATTTTCTGCAGAACTAGGTTGTCTAGCTCCTATCGCATTGTGATCACATGCTAGGCTTTTTATGAGCATATACTCCTGGGCCTTTGCTCTTTCCATGTGCGTGCCCACCTTGCAGTGGTTCAGGGTTCCTTTAACATCCCCATGTCTTACCTGTGAGGAAACCGAGGCACGATTAGTTCAGGAAGTGCAGCTGAGGATTCAAGCTCTAAGGTATAGCCACTTCCCACTCCAGAAAACTAAATCACTTCTAATATCATCATCTCCAGCCATTGGGAAAGAAATAATTTTCTGGGTGATTAGCACAGAATAGTATGTCTAGTGTTCCATTGATGTGTTGCTAGTGTAGACCTCAGTGGTGTGAGTCCTTAAAGAGATTGAGCATCTACCAGTGCTGTTCAAGGCAGTGACTGAGCACGGTCCTGCTTTAGCTGCACTATTAAGTTTATCAAGAAGAGTATTGCCTTGGCGCCCATAGGCCAGTGAGTAGGGCACCGGCCACATATACTGAGGCTGGCAGGTTAGAGCCAGGCCTATTAAACAAAAATGACAACCACAACAAAAACGTAGCCAGGCATTGTGATGGGCACAACGTAGCTGTAGTTCCAGCTACTCAGAAGGCTGAGGCAAGAGAATCGCTTAAGCCCAAGAGTTTGAGGTTGCTATGAGCTGTGATGCCATGGCACTCTACCCAGGGCCACAAAGTAAGTCACAAAAAAAAGAATATTTTCCTTATACAAACTTAGGATGCCCACTTACTGAGAAAATACTAAGGATACTAAGCTCCTTGAATGCCTGTGCTTGTCTTTGCATGAGACGCCTCCCTCATGACCTTGATCTTTAATTTTTCAAGATGTCATTCTTAAGTACCCCTTATTTGCCTATGTGATGAGCTATTTATTCTCTGCCGATTTCCTTGCTAACATACAGTGATGTTTATGCAGCAAGCTATTAGCCAGTTTAAGACCGGATCTGAGACGACCGTGATTTGCATGTGTTGTCAGCCACAGTGCGGGTTCCTAAAAGTCCTCATGTGTCTAGGCTCAAAGTTCTTAAAGAATAGCATCTAGGGTGGCACCTGTGGCTCAAGGAGTAGGGTGCCAGCCCCATATACGGGGGGGTGGTGGGTTCAAGCCTGGCCCCTGGCCAAAACCGCAAAAAAAAAAAAAGGATAGCATCTAATTATTATTAAGTAAGTTTTGTTTAAGGCCTCGAAAGGATTAAGACCTGAGCTGCTTCATCAATCCCTTCCCTCCTCACACCCTTTCTAACTTCAGTTCTTCTGCTGTTGATGTTTTCTCTCCACAGCTAATTCTTCATACCCCCTCACCATCCGGGCCACCCTCACCATCCCCGCCACCCTCACCATCTCCCTCAGCAAGCACAGTCTTGCTACTCAAGATTTCAGTATGAAACCCACTGGCTGAATTGTTCCCAGTGCCTTGATGAAGTTCTCAGAGACAAATAGGTCTAGTTCTCCTGATACGCTCTCTTAGTCTATTTATGTCTCGCTATAATGGAATACTTGAGGCTGGCGGATTTATAAAGGACAGAGGTTTCTTTTGCTCACATTACTGCAGGCTGTATAGGAAGCCGTGCAGGTTCCACCTCTGTTGAGGGCCTCAGGCAGGTGCTGCTCATGGCGGAAGGTGAAGAGGAGCTGGTGTGTGCCGAGATGACATGGCAGAAGGGGCAAGAGAGAAAGAAGAACTCGATCATTTCAGTGAGGAAGGTACCAAGCCATTCATGAGGGCCCAAACCCCTCCCACTAGGCCCCACCTCCAACTTTTTTTTTTTCTTCCAGTTTTTTGGCCCGGACTGGGTTTGAACCCACCACCTCCAGCATATGGGGCCAACACCCTACTCTGACCCATAGGCGCTGCCCCTCCACCTCCAACTTTGGGCTCAGATTTCATCATGAGGTTTGGGGGATGCACATCCAAACTGTAGCACACCCCTGTAGACCCGTGTCCTGTCCACACCCTCCTGTTAGCTGTGAGTAGTTTCCAGCTCTTCCCAAATTCCTTAAAGGCATAGTTTAAAACGTATCCCAAGAGTTGATGGGGAGCTGAGGCAAAATTAGGACCACACAACTTCCCTGACTTTTGTCTTCCTGTTTCGGCCACATATGTCCTGTCTTCAGGGCACTCTGCTGGGCAGTGGCATTGCAGTGGTCAACAGGAAAGGCTTGGCCCCATTCTCGAGACATCTACAGCGTCACAGGGGAGACAGACAGAGGAACCCCAAGAAAAGGTGCCATTGCAAATTGCTGTGCATGCTGCCAAGTACGAGTCAGGGTGCAAGAGAGGACCCTCCTTTAATTTGGGTCTTGTAGGGTCAAGGAAGGGGGCTTGCTACAGAAACAGCCTTGCAAGTGAAAGGTATTAAAAGTTAGTGTGACCCCGTTACGTAAAAAACAGGTTTACCATACAACCCGCCAGTTCCGCTCTTCGGTGTCCATTCAGGAGAAATGAAGACATTTCTCCATACGGAAGTAGGCAGAGAACTGTAGTGACAACAGCCCCCAAGAGAAAACAGGAAGAAGAGCGAATTCTGTGAGTGGCTGGGGGCAGGGAGGTTGGTTCCCCAAAAAGTCGCACGAACCCCAGTGTTGGTACCTTTTCCCCACACCCAGTGTGTTTGCTCAATTCCTGCACATGGAAAGGATCTCCCTGTATTTCTGACATGTTCTGTACTTTGGAGGAGAGGAGAGGCGGTCTCAGCTGCAGACTTGGGCATGCCTGCCGAATCCCCCTGCGGTCATTTTCTGAGGTGGCACGTGTGCATGTTTTAGCCACGCTGCCTCCCTGGCATCCCGCGGTATGGATGAGGAGGCGGAGGAGGGGAGCTCAGATGGCTTCATGGTTGTGCTGTACTTCAGTTCATATTGTCACTAGAGGCTGTTTGCTAGGAGAAGCCAAGCCTTGGCTTAGGGGACATGTGTAACTGTGGGCGGAGCTGGGTCTTAATAGATGCAAAGGTAGGAAATGAGAAGAAGGAGCAGCGAATTGACGTTGACGGATGACAATTCACTGGAAAATGGGGTTTCCTGAAACTGGAGGTCAGCAAAGGGAAAGCGTGGGCAGCAGGACCTGGTGACAGAACTGGACAGTTCCCTGGGACCGGGGCAGGAGCAACCCGGAACCCTTGGACAGCAAGGCCACTGGAGAAGGTCAAAGTGGAGAAGGAGAGGTTGTGAATGCAGAGGACTGGCTTTGCTGACCAGGGAGGACAAGGCACGGGCTGACCCTCTAGGGCAGGACAGACCTGCTGGGAGAATGTGTTACAAGACCCCTTGTCCTCTGCTGGAGTTTATTGAGCAACAATAGGTTCAAAGAGTATTGACAGAGGAGGGGCCACGTCCGCGTTCCAGACAGTGAAGGATCTTGTCCAGCAAACTTAACTTTCTCCCGGAGCAGAGAGGACCCATCAGAGGTGGGTCTTTCAAGAAAGGAGGCTTTAGAAGGAATGGGAAGGACAGAGAGGCTAAGGGGCCTGCCAGGTGGAAGAAAAGCATTTTTTTTCTTTAAATTGATTTTGTCCTGCAAGACACAGCCAGATTCTCCGCTCCCCTGAACCCCACTCCTGAGAAGGTGAATTTTCTTACAGCTCTGCCAAGGAAGCAGCCACCTGCTCCTGTGACCTCACTGCCTGGAAGGCACCAAGATCCAAAGCCCCTGCACCGGAAGGAGGTCGTCCCCACTCTCTTGTGACTAGATGGCATTCCAGGGTGACATTGTCCGCTATGTTCATTAATCTCCTCTTAAAAATGCAAATGCCCTAAGAACGTGACTCCCCTCATAGCTCGTGTAATCAGATCTCTTCCTCCTCATTTGGAGCTGAGAGGTGCTTCTGAGAGGGAATGAGTGAACAGGGCTTGGGAAGAAGAGGGAGGTGACAGGCAAACCACTTGGACTCAGAGGCACAGCAGGAAAGCAGGCTGAAGGTCCTTCTTAGGACATCGCAGAGGTTGAGTGCGGCAGGCTGGAAAGAAAGGCAGGGACTAAGAAAGGGGCGCTGGGAGGCGGGAGGGTCTTAGCAGGCCGCAGCCTCTCCAACTGCTCACACCTGCTATTTCATTCTTGGGTGGAGGGGTCAGTGTGCCCTTCTTGAATATCAGAGGAGCCCATGACTTCCTTGATAGCATAACAGTGTGGCACACACCGTGTGTGATTCAAGCGCTTCCTTTTCTTGCACAGTTTGGGGCCTGCTGTCTTCAGAAAACTCAGCCAAGGTCCCAAGGTACGCAAACAGCACAAGCAAAGTAAGATCTAGCTTGCAGAGAAGCATCCCCTCATCCCTCCAGGAAAAGGTCCAGAGGCAAATCTCTATGACTGTTATTTTTGTTTGTTTTCATTTGGGCATTATTTATGCAGCCCTTCCCTGAGGATGCCCTGCCAAGGCAACTGTTCTGTGCATGAGCAGCCTTGTATTACCACGAACCTGCTGACTTTTCTCTGTGGTGGGTGCAGGTGGGTGGGAAGTGTCTCGTCCAGAGCCGGCTCCCAGGCAGATCCCAAGCTCCAGGGAGGCCCACGTGCCCACATCTAGAAGTCTGTGTGTGAGGGTGGCAGTTGCGGGGCTACCTTTCCAGAGGAAGTAGAGTTAGGACCCAAATCCATGAAAGCTCTGCCCCCAGACTGATGTCCATGGGTGGTGATGCAGCAGGCGCTGGTACCCTGAGATTCCTTCTGTCCTGATGTCGGCCTTTGGCCAGGTAGGAAGAAAGGAGTATGAGAACGGCATCTGTCTGCGTGATCTTCTTTACTGTGAGGCTCAGAGCACGTGACCTCACATGCGTGCACCCCATATCACTGCATTTCATCTCCTCATCACCTAAACCAGGGGATGGCGTAGAAGATATCTTTAAAACCAACATTATTCTGTACCATTTTCTTTAATGCCTGGATTAGGAATTTTTCCCCAAAGATTGTCCATGTTATTATCCTCAAAGATTGTCCATGTTATTATACCACTTGCCCACAGCAGAATCTGTAAAGTCTTTGAACTCATCGCAAGACTCTTTTCCAAACTAACACTGGTAGATGTTAAGAAAGTTCTTACCCGGGGACTAGTCTGCTGACACTGCCTTAACAAAGCACACAGAGTGGCAGCTTCAACACCAGACATTTGTTCTGTCCCCATTTTGGAGACTCAAGGTGTCTCAGGCTTGTTCCTCCTAAGGCCTTTCTTGTTGATAGACACTGTCTGCTCCCTGTGTCCTCTCGTGCTCGTCCTGCTGTGCCTGTCTGTGTTCCAATGTCTTCTTATAACAACACCAGTCCTGTGGGGTCAGGGCCCAGCCTGGTGACCTCATTTTACCTTAATCGCCTCTTTAAAGATCCATCTCCAAACACAACCACATCTAAGGCCTTGGAGGTCAACACTTCAACCTATGAATTAGGAGGTTGCGAGGGTGACACAACTCATCTCATAACAGTCCTCTTATAAAATACACTTACAGGCTGGGCGCAGTGGCTCACACCCATAATCCTAGCACTCTGGGAGGCCAAGGTGGGTGGATTGCCTGAGTTCATGGGTTTGAGACCAGCCTGAGCAAGAGCAAGACCCCGTCTCTAAAAAATAGCCAGGCATTGTGGTGGGCACTTGTAGTCCCAGCTACTCGGGAGACTGAGGCAAGAGAATCACTTGAGCCCAAGAGTTTGAAGTTGCTGTGAGCTTTGATGCCATGGCACTCTACTGAGGGTGACAACGTGAGACTCTGTCTCAAAATAAATAAATAAAGATAAATTAAAAATAAAATACACTTAAAAACATCAGGTTGGTTTTCATATAAAACTTGTTGATGGTTGCCTCAAACCTGCTCTCATCTCACAAACATCTGTTCTGAAGGTTCCAAGGAAGGCCTTCCTTCGTCAGAAAGAAGGGGCAATATTCATCCCTGGGCAGTCTTGGGCTCTGAGCTAAAACTAAGATGTTTTCCCTCCTTTTAAATGTGTGTCTTTTTCCCTGTAATTGCCTTATTATTCATTTACTTAAATCCCTTGTAACATGAAGTGACTAAGTAATATGAATCCACTTCCTCTCAACCACAATGCTATGAGTTTTGAAAATAATGCTGGTTTTATTTTTCCAGTTTGAACATTTTCTCCCTACCCATTTATTGATTAGCAGTGAGAATCCCCGTCCTTTTAAATCTGTTGTTTTGTTGAGATAAGTCAAGTGCTAAAGTAAGAGGTATCCAAACCCATGTCTTCCTCTAATCTCCTCTCAAAACTCCACATACTTCTCCTAATTTTAAATATTCCAAAAATCAATCTTAAACACTATGAAAATAAAAATAGACCCAACTTATAAGAACACCAGTCATGTTGGGTTTGTTCTTCAGGTCTCTGAGAATGATTTATAAAACAAATGGAAGCTGTCCTTCTGATATAGCCAAAAGAAGTCACGTAACCCTGGTGGCTCCTTCTCTGCTTCTTCGTGTAAATATCTCCTGTGCTCATCAGGGCCAGCAGACTTTGCACAACAGCGTGTAAAACTCAAACTGAGAAAATGCAGTCTCCAGTACAGATAAAATTGGGAGAAAGAAAAAAATAGAAATTAAGGTAAAAAGAAGAAAATATATATGTGTGTGTGTATATGTGTATATATATATGTATACATATATATTATATATATATATTTATACTATGCCCATCCTATGGTGCACATCAATTAAATAACTTATGAAGACTTGAATATGTCTATCTATATAAGCAATCTAATTGCTTTGGATTAAAGAAAAGATGGCTGTGACTATATACCATATCTGTGATAGAAAGAATTAAAATTTTCCATCAGGTTTGTTCCTGTCCATCATCATTAATCCTCTTTTTGCACAGCCTGTCCTTATATAGTGTTAGAAAGTATCACCGTTGTGTTTCTAGAATTTTCTCTGCCTTCAGCCTGTGAATTTTTTAATGTAAGTGCAGTCTCTTCAATCTCCTCAGTCTTCTACCCCAACCAAGGGCATAAAACAGGCAAATATTGTCTTTGGTGCAATTAGGGATCCTCTATGACTGCGATTGCAGCATGTATGGGAAGATGGCCAAGTGTGTGCAATCAGATGGACATTACTGGGGACAGCAAGAGATGGGGCCTTTCTGTGTGCGTGGGGCAGGGGGCCCAGCTCAGAGTTATCTAAGTGTGTGGATAACTTTCCTCTGAAAGGAAAAACACTGGCCCCATGCTTGCATGAGTAAGGGGAAGACTCATAGGGTCATTGGGAAGCCTTCCTGAAATCATGCTTTAGACAGTAAAAAAAATAACCTACCCAGCCATCTTTGCCCAAAGCTGCCTGGGGAAGAGAAGCCAAGGGAAAATAACCACATTAAAACATTCTTTAAATTGCACAGCTTCATTGTGAACCTGGAGGATGCCCTGCTGGCCTAGAGCAGAGTCACCCACAGGTCAAGTCCAGCTGAGAAAACTCCCAGAAGGAACAGCTACAAACTCCATCTTCCCATCAAGTTGCTTTGCCCCCTTCCCCCAAATGTTCCTCAAATACCTGGTCAAAAAAGATGAGAAATGATACTACTTACAAAGGACAGAGCTAGCCAGAGGCCTTTAAAAATATCAAAAAGGAAGAACAGCATATAATTGATTGATTGAAGATGATAATGAGAATGTTGACGCCATGTAGCCTCCAGAAACCATGAACAAACAGATCTCGAAGGAACCAATGAAAGACAATAATTGTATTTTTCTGATACGAAAATTTAAAGAAGGGATCTAAGGCTTTAAAAAAGAACTGAAAATATATACCCTGTACATTATGTTAGACCGGAATGAAAAGTGAGTAGCGAGAGTCTGGGAGATGATTTAAATAAAGTGAATGAGAAGTAAACAGGAAGAGCTTCAGAGTCCCTGAGAGTGGGAGAGACAGACACCCAGACGCGCACAGAGAGGCGACAGAGTCAGATCAGAATTAAAGGTCATGGCAGAAGCAGCAAAAGGACATGAAGAATAGTTTTGTGAAAAACTGAGCATTTGGAAAGGAGATGAACAAAAACTAAAATGGGTAAAGTAGCAGATATGGAAAATAGAGGAAGAGAAGAGGAAGGCAGGGTGGTAGGGAAGAAAGAAATAGAACATCTGTAATGCTGGAGCCCTTTAGAAGGTAGAAAATAAATGGAGCAAGGAAAAAATATATATGCAAAAAATAATTCACGGTGAAATGACTCCACGACAGGGAAATTTGCATCTCCAGACAGAAACAGCACATGAACTCCAAGGCTGTGTTTATATTGATCAAATAACAGGGAAATTAGTTAGTTACTGATATTTGAACTTAAGGAAAAAATTCTGTTGATACTCAGGGAAAAATAAACATAAAAGCTAAGATTTCTTTATGCCAATAATGAAATGCTGGGAGACAGTGAAGCAAGATGTAAGTCCTTGTCTTAGTTCTTTTTGCCTTGCAGTAAGAAATACCTGAGGCTGGATAATTTATAAGAAAAAAAAGATGTAATTGTCTCGATTCTACTGACTGGAAAGTTCAAGTTTGGGCAGCTGGCTCTGGTGAGGGCCTCAGGTTACTTACCCTCTTGGGAGAAGGCAAAGCAACAAGGAATGTGCAGAGATCAGGTGAGGAAGGAAGGACACAAGAGAGGGACCAGGGAGCTGTCAGGATCCCTCAAGGGGGGCATTCCCCTGTTCCTAAAGGACCTACCCCCATGACTTAAACATCTCTAGTTAAGGCCCCCCTCTACATTGGGGATCAATTTCAACATGAACCTGGGTGGAGACAAATATCCAAATCATTGCAGTCCTCAAGGAAAGAAAATAGGTACCAAGAATGCTGCCAAATTGTTCATAAATTTCAGAGACTTCAAATAGCTATGTCCAAATATATATTTATGAAGAAACAAATGAACAAATTAAAGTTGGATTCTCAGCAACCCAGAGGAGCAGTGTTGAAAAGACTCCCTGTAAACTTAAAGGATGCCTTCTGGTTAAGCCCGTGGAAATTATGATCACAGACAAGAAAATAGACACCATCAACCATGACAATATAGAGACAATAGGGCGGCGCCTGTGGCTCATCTAGTACGGCGCCGGCCCCACATGCCGAAGGTGGCGGGTTCAAACCCAGCCTCAGCTGAACTGCAAAACAGAAAAATAGCTGGGTATTGTGGTGGGCGCCTGTTGTCCCAGCTACTTGGGAGGCTGAGGCAAGAGAATCACCTAAGCCCAAGAGCTGGAGGTTGCTGTGAGCTATGTGACGCCACGGCACTCTACCGAGGGTGATAAAGTGAGACTCTGTCTCTACAAAGAAAAAAAAAATAGAGACAATAATATAAACCATTTTGTAAAAAAGCAACTAGTGCAGTTGAAATCAATGTGAGATCTGAGATCCAGGGAATGCTGGTTTTCTCATTTTTCATTCCAAGCTTTCGATTGATACTGTTTTTAAGCTGTGAATCAAAACTGCATATACAGCATGTTTATTCATTGCAGAAAAATGATCATATAAGTACCTAGTGATACCAGGAAACCTAATTTTTGCAGATTATGTATATTACCTCAATATAAGAATATTATTTTACCTTTTTTCAAGCAAATAGTTTGTACAGTGTTTGAGTAGATTTTGTTTCAATACAATAAAAACCACCAATATTAATTAGGCAACTTCTATACAAAGGGTAAGTAGTTGGATGGTGCCTGTGGCTCAAAGGGGTAGGGTGCCAGCCCCATATGCCGGAGGTAGTGGGTTCAAACCCAGCTCTGGCGAAAAACTGAAAAAAACAAAAACAAACAAACAAAAAAAACAAAGGGTAAGTAGTTTCCAACTGTGAGTGTTGTCTGAAGGAAGTTTGTGTCCCTTCATCCAGACTCTCAAATTAATGTGCAAGGAACAGTAATATTATCGTCCATAAGTTGAGAAAACTCATGCCCATGTACATCATCTATCTATTTCAGCCTACAAAGAGATCATCATATTTTGATATCTAGTAACTTACACTTAAAACAAGAATTTATTCCCTAGTAAAATTAAAATAACCTTCTATGATGATCGAGAGCCAGACCTGCTGGTGTAGAAAATGAAAAACCCAGTTGGACGTTACAAGTTTTCATGAGCAGCAGACTGTCAGCCCATTGGACATGAGTGAGCTGTTTCATTATGTGGTTAACAACCTTGGGTTTGGAAATGTGATTTGGAAGATGAGACAAAGTATAAGAGAGGGGCATGTGCCAGCGCTATAAGCTTTGCATTTCTGGATATGTAGGTGTTTAGATAAATGGATGATTATATGGACAGATAGACAGATAGATGATGAGATGGATGGATGGGTGGATGAATGGACAGACCTTCTTGTGTGTACAAAAATTGAAACTATAAGAAGCACCCAAAAAGAGCCAACAATAATAATTAGACGCAAGTCTCTAACAGATGTATGTGTTGACATTCTGGGCTAAAAATAGCATTCTATTTTCTTTTGAACTCCTATAAACACTTGCATGATTATGACCTCTTAAAGATACTGTTGGGAAAAAGTTCCCAATAGAAAGTTGAGCTTTTCATGAAAAAAAGGTACCTGGGAAAATTCAGAAAACGTGTTTGTTGCTAAATGGCTCAGTGTCCCCATTTATATCTGCTGGATGGTTTAACTTCAAATAACATGACACCGTACTCACATTGGCTGAAACAATGCACACATGGATCCCTCAAGTTGGAGAAAGGTGGAGCTGGTGTCCTGTTTTGTCTATCAGCATTGACATCCTCTATGGCAAATTCCTTTTCTACTCTGCCTCATCCCGTAGAAAGCAAACTGTCATATATCCTCACATGTTCCTGGAAACATTCTTGTCAGCTTCTCATCTTAATTAAAACTGAGCTGTCTTGTGAGGACTCTGACCCACTCCTATCTGTCATCCCTTAGGGCAGGGCTGGTCATAGATTTTGCCACTGCTTGGAGACCATCTCCCTTCCGTTCTCCTCCAGAAGCCCCTGTCTCTACAACTTGTGCTATTCTGCTGTCTAAACATTTCCCCTTTCTCTGTGACGTTCCCTTTCAGTCTGCTGGCTATACCCCGGTTGTCCTTGACAGTTCACTCCCTGGGGGCCCCTTCATACTTTCCACCTCAGTCCTGGCAATGCATTGGCTCAATTCAGCATTGATGTAGACGCCCTCCTCACACGTGCATGTCTCAAATCCTACCCCTCTACTCCTAAGATCCTTTCCTGAACCTTGTTGTCACCACCTCCAAAATCCCAATTTCAGAGATCCCAATTCCCTCCAACTCTTGGACCACAGATTCCAATGGGGCAGGGACTATTTCCTTGTACTCACCCCTGAAACACACCAGAACTCAACCCCTGCCACAGAGAACATGCCCAACTGATGCTTGTTAAATAAATTAATGCCAAAAGCAATTATAATGTCTTTTACAAATTCATTATTAAATGTAAACTTCATACTTATTCTCAAGTTTCAAACAGAAACTCTTTTGTGGGAGTTGAGAAAGTATTTCTTTTTATTTGAGACATAATTTGCACATAATAAAAAGATGCCTAACTTTTTGTGTCGCTTTTCTTTATTTTGAATTGTAGGATGTTTTTATATTCTGATGAGTTTTAACAAACATATTCACCTGTGAAAACATCCTCCCAATAAAGTTATAAAATACTAACATAATACCAGAAAATTTCCTCATGGCATACATCTCCGAAACTGAAGGCAATTGAATTGCTTTTCTGGTTCCTAACACCATAGGAATTGGGTCTTCTGAAACTTTATATTGGGTCTTCTGAAACTTTATGTATATAAGTAGGGTCACACAATATATTCTCTTTTATATCTAGCTTATTTAACAGTATAACTGTTCCTGAGATTTTTGTTGCATATAACAGTAGTTGTTTCTTTTCTATTTCTGAATAGTGCCTGGTCTGCCATTATACAGATATATAACAATATGCGTATCCGTTCATCTATTGACCTACATTTGGACTCATTTCAGTTTACAGGTCTTATGAATAATACCACAATGAGCATCTGTGTCCAGGTCTATGAATAGACCTGTTTTCATTTCTCTTGGGCTTTTATCTACGTGCAGAGTTGCTGGGCTGCAGGGTACTTTTCTGAGTTGCTGCACCATTTGCATTCTCCATTCTCCATTCTTTGGAGAATGCAAATGGTGCAACTTGAGAGTTCCAGTGGCTCTATTTCCTTATCAGTACTTGATACCGTCAGTCATTGTAACTGTAGCTATTAGTCATTGTAACTGTAGCCATTCTAATGGGTATGAGGTGGGTATCTTATGCTTTTACTTTTTTAAATTTCCTTGATGACTAATAATGTTGAGCATCAATTCCTGTGATTGCTAGCATATCTACTTTCATAAATTTTCCATTCAAATATATTGCCTATTTTCAAAATTTGTTATTATTTGAGATTTTTTTGCATGTTTTTATTTTGTTTTTGTCTTTTTATGTTGGATTTTAGTACTCTTAACATATGGGACACAAACACTTTGATCTCAAAATACATGAATTGCTTTTTCATCTATCTTGAATAGCAGATTTATTTCTAACAACGTCTGATTTATGATTCTTTAATGGTTTGCTACATATTTGTCTAAGGAATCTTTGTCTACCTTTATTTTATTCTAGAAGCTTCATAGTTTTAGCTTTGAGATTTTGGTCACTCTTAATGCTTGCATAGACTATAGGGTAGGAGATCAAAGTTCATTTTATCCAATTCTTTTCAATTCCAATTGTTGAAAAAGACTATTCTTTTCCTAATGATTTATCTTGCCAGCTTTGTCTAAAATAAGTGGAATATATAAGTATCAAGCTAATTTTTTTTAACTATATTTGAGCCATTATCAAGGCCAGTCTTAGCCCAGTACAGGATTCCTAGCTAGTCAGCCCTGTAGCTTTAAAACAGAGAGTGGACGAAGGTGTAAGGAAGCTTATCGTGAAATTTGAGAGGGATGCTGTGGCTCTCTTTATACCCAGAGATAAATAAGTGTGCATCCATTCTGTTACAGACTATATTGGTTCAGAAGCCAGTGTGTGGGTGTTAATTTCTACATCCCCCATAATTATTTCTTTTGACAAAACAAATGTGAAGACTGGATGGCACCTGCCAGTTTTTGGTGACCTCTTACACATGAGGACAGGCAGTCTTTAGAGAAATGAAGGAATCACCCATGGTCACCTCCTCAGGTGTGTGCAAGAGCCAGACACATCCCAGCCAGCCAGTGGTGTGGCTTCACTTCTGCATTTCCCCAGAATGTGTCCTGCACACCACACACTCCACCCAATGGCCTGAGCAGGGCTGTGCATATGGCCACACATGTCTGGAGGAATGCAGCACCCTTAAGGATTTCAGAATTCTCCCAGAGAACTGATTCATTTTCTTTGGCTCAACTTTTCCCATCTCATTTCCTGATGGAGCCCTTTCATCAAGTAGCTTACATTAACTTACTTCAGGACACACCTGAGAGGGGTGGACATGACAGGGGGAGGGGTGGCTGTTAGTTTTCTTTGTCCATCATTTTTGTTGTCTAGACAGCAAATGTTTGCATGACATGTCAGCAGTAGGTTTTGCTGGTAGCCACGACCATCCAAAACCCCTGGGAAGTCGTGTGTGTGTGTGTGTGTGTGTGTGTATTCTGCATTCTGCAACCTCCAGCCAGGTGTGGCAAAAGAATTGGGAGTGGGTGGGCATAACACACACAAAAAATTGTCCTTGGAGTATTCATTTAAAATTGGCTTAGAAGAGCTTCAGGGGGAAAAAAAAAAAAGTGAACCTTCCTTAAACTCTAAATGCCTCAAATTAATCTTTGTTGAAATAACATTTTCAAAAACCCTTTCCAGGAGCCAGTTCCCAATCCCCATCATCTCTCCAACCAATGAGCATTGGGCAAAGTGAATGAGATCAAATTGCCAATTAAGACTCCAAATGAAGGCTATTGATTTACCTGACGACGGTGAGGAGGTTATCCCCAAGAGGTGGCCAGCGAAATGCTTCATTGGATTCCTCAAATAAATAAAGGAATCTCTCCCCACCAGCTTATTCCCTCCAGTGTGAGTGTCTGGAGGGACATGTTCCTTTACAACACACTAAGTGAAAATCTAGTCTGTAAGCATTTGGGTCCCCCATCACCCTGTTCTCAGTGAATGTCCTTGATCCAATTCTTCACCTGCCCCATGGTGCTCCTGAGAGGTCCCCTCTGTCCTGGGAGGACTATATGACTCACATTGACTCTTTCCCATATGCCATTGTTTAGGTGCTCCTGCCTCAAAATAAGGAGCTGTAGAGTCACCACTAGAAGTATGTCCACTGCTGTGTACTGACCTGTCCCTCCCATATCCATGGGTTGAAGTCCTAACCCCTGATACTTCAGATTTGGGCTGTAGTGCTTTGTCATTTCAGCCTTGGTCATATGTGCAAGGTTGGAGTCTCCGCCATCATGGCAATTTGCATGTCTCACGTGGTGTTTCTCACCTGTTCCAGGCAGTGTAGTTTCTATGTAGGCCAGCTCTTGTGACATCACCACTCCTGACCCTGTTGTCCTGTTCCCCATGTGAGCCCAGGCCTCTCCATCCAGTCCGGACTGCCCATGTGCCTCAGCCTATCTGTATGATCATGTGGTCAGTCAGAGTGATTTGGCTACAAGGTCAAACAGCCAGACGTTTTTGTTAACGATTATATAGGTTATTGGGTATGAAATGTTCAGTTCCCTTAACTTCTCAGTTTCACAGTTGATAGCTCTGACATTTCCCTTTGACACTTCTTGTTTTATTTTTGTCATGAAGGTACATCCTCATTCTTTCAAACTCACATTTTGGCTTCTGATTATCTTTCCCCCCAAAATTTTAGAGCAATTTTTATGAAACTGCAGATTAATAAAAAAATCATGTTATTTTTGCGTATGAGTTTTGTTGTGGAACTAATGCACCACAGTCGGCTCGAAATGTCAATGAAGTCTTTGGGAAGGATGTGGCTAATGAGTGCACAGTACATTGATTGTCTGAGATGTTTCATTCTGGTGGTTTTAATCTCAAAAATGAGGCAGGTGGGCGACCTGAGTCCAAGGTGGATAATGATGAGCCGAAAGCTGTAGTGCAAGCAAGTCCATCTCAATGTGAGCATGAGTTAGCTGCAAGGTCTGACGTTACTATTCCAAGGATATTGGACCCCTTTAAACAAATAAGCAAGGTAAAGAAGCTGGAGAGATGGGTTCTGCGTGAATTAAATGAGCATCAGAAGAGGAATCGTCTTGAAGCTTGCCTTTCTTTGCTATCATGATATATAGACAGACCATATCTACACTGTTCTGTTATATGTGATGAAAAACGGATCATTTGGCTCGGCGCCTGTGGCTCAACGGACTGAGGTGCCAGCCATGTACACCTGAGCTGGTGGGTTCGAATCCAGCCTGGGCCAGTCAAACAACAATGAGGGCTGCAACCAAAAAATGGCTGGGCGTTGTGGCGGGCGCCTGTAGTCCCAGCTACTTGGGAGGCGGAGGCAAGAGACTCGCTTGAGCCCAGGAATTGGAGGTTGCTGTGAACTGTGATGCCACAGCACTCTATCCAGAGTGACAGCTTGAGGCTCTGTATCGAAAAAAAAAAAGG
>CAUYRH010012260.1:0-11860 GCA_963574655.1 Perodicticus potto | reverse complement strand
GCAAATATCCTTTCCCATTGGGTAGGATGTCTATTTGCTTTGGTTGTTGTCTCCTTTGCTGTACAGAAGCTTCTGAGTTTAATTAAGTCCCATTTGTTTATTTTTGTTGTTGTTGCAATTGCCATGGCAGTCTTCTTCATGAACTCTTTCCCCAGGCCGATATCTTCCAGTGTTTTTCCTATGCTTTCTTTCAGGATTTTTAAGTAGCACTTCAATCTTTTCAACAATCTTTTGATTTGTGTCAGAAGAGCTACCAGGTATTAAGGTTTAATTATAAAGTGCTATGTATGAGAGCTGTCCAGAAAGTATGCAGCCATCATTCATATTATTTTTCATGATGCAAGGGTAAATACTTTCAGGACAGCCCTTTTAATATACATCAAAATTCAACAAAGAAAAGAATAAGTATTAATGGAGAACATATTTCTTTGATCCATAGTCAACTCATTTTAGTGGTAATTCCATTTGGATATGCCCATCCTCTCAAACATAACAAGTATAATGTAAAGAAGAAAGAGCAAACAACACATTTAACCATAATATGGATTTTCCAAAGAAAGACACTCTTATGATTTGAATGTCCTTTCCACAACTGATATTGGAATTTAAAAAATGTAAATGTAAGGGTATTGGGAGGTGGGTCCTTTGAGAAGTGATCAAGTATGAGGGTTCCACCTTCCTGAATGAACAATTATGTTATTGAGGCGTGGGTTAGTTTTTGCAGGAATAAGCTCCCGATAAAAGAACTAGTTTGGTGCCATTTTCTCTCTGTACCGAGCAGGTACTCCTTTTGCATGTGGTACTGTCTATGTGTTATGATGCAGTGAGTAGGCCCTCTCGGATGTGTTCCTTGCTCTGGGACTTCCCAGCCTTCAGAACTGAGAGCCAAGGAAAATCCTGCTGTTTATAAAGTATCCAGTCTCAGGTATTCTGTTATAGCAACACAAAACAGATGGTGATGAATATTTAGAATACAAGACAACAAAATGTTAGCAGTGGTCTGTGTTAGGGAACATGTGTAATTTTTATCTTTTTGGATTGTTTTGTAATTTTTCTGCAATAAACTCTAAACAGATTTTTTTTAATTTAAAAAAAAAAAACTTTTCCAAAAGAAAGATTAGGACCACATTGCACCTACATGTCTAGAAAAACCTAATTGTAACAGACGGTGAAGAGCAAAGAATTTGCATTTTACAAGCTTCCCAGCCTACCTACTGACATAGTGTTTGTTCTTCCTACCTGTCTCTATCCATGTCTCCAGAAGTTAAAATGAAGTAGATAATAAAGGTAATTTACGTAGTTCACTCACTCAGGCAAAGTGACTCTGGGGCGGGGTGTGGGGTGGGGTGGGATAAAATGCCTACTATGCTGATGCTTGCCTGGTTGTCAATAACACAAGTTGAGGGTTTCCATGGATATAGTTCACCCCATGGTCATTTCTATCTTCTTCCCTAGGCTGGAGCAGGCTTCAAAGAGACTCTGAGAAAGTGAATGTTGGATAAAGTCACTACTGCTGTTTACCCTTTTAAGTGCTCTGAGTCCCTATCAAACTTTCCTTTTTAACTTCTGAGATTGGAGATGAACAGTGGTGTGGATTAACAGTCAGCCATTTTTTTTTCTTTTTGCAAAGGGCCAGACAGTAAATATTTTAGGCTTTTAAGATCATAAGATCTCTGAGACAAATACTCAGCTTTGTGATTATAGCACAAAAGCAGTCATACATAATATGAAAGTGAATGGACATAGCTGAGCTCCAGTGAAATTTTATGTATGAACAATGATATTTGAATTTTACATAATTTTAAAATAACACAAAATATCCTTCTTTGGATTCCTTCCTCCTCAACTATTTAAAAATTTAAACCAATCTTACCTTGTAGGTATATGAAAGTGAGAAGTGGGCTGAACTTGGCTCCTACGGCTGTAGTTTGCTGACCTCTGCTGTAAGGAAAGGAATAGAGATTTATACCATTGGAATTATTATTTTTAATGATGTGGAAATATTGATTTTTTAACTTAAAATAAATAAGTATATGCTTTTGTAACACAGAGTACCAGATGGCATGAAAATAGTATATTTTTCTGATGCACAATATGTAATTTTTAAGCTGGCTCAGATATCGTGTCAGATCAATTGATAACTGCAATGTATAAAACATATGAAACTAATTCCAGGAAATACCTTATATTTATGTCCTTGGTCTGAATTTCTGAGCTCTCTGTGTTTAGGGATGGAATTTGGTTTATTCAAAGAGTAGCAGGTTATATATCTTGATGGCTACATTAGCTCAATATTTTGTTTCCTTTCTGGGGCAGGTAAGCCTTACAGACTGTTTTAGTTTGCAGCAATTACATTTACTTATCGCTATGAAATAGAATTTCATTTGAAGGCAGTTATTAATGTCTAAAATGCACTTCCAGGAAATAATTTTGAACATTTTATTTATTAAAAAGAACTCAATGTTTGTTCAAAGGCATTGATGTAATTTACAAAGTTCGATATTTGATATTTTATGGGGCTATATAAAAATGCCATTTTATGCGACCTATTGCTTAATGGTACCGTGGCACGTCGATGTCAGAATAAGGTGCTATTTTCCATTCTGATTTGACGGCATGAATCAGTAAGTTTGTTAGATTAACAAACAAATAAAAAATCTTACACTTTCTCAGGCCATGGATTTGTGCATTTGTTTTCATGAAACATTTTCAAAAGAGGTATAAAAGAAGCCACTGTAGTTATACACTTAGAAAGGTTCACTTTTGTGGAAAAAGAAGAAATTTTGGAATTCAGTTAAATCTGGAAAATCTGGGACAAAAACCACTGTAGCAGGCTTTGTCTATTCCACCAGTATCCTCTCAGTACTCACTGTTCAAACACATACCTACGGCATTGACTGAGCACACCTGAGACTCTCCACCTGACGGCTTTCTCTTGGCTGCAGTGAGGGACAAGATAGAAATTCTGGGGCATTATCCCCCCAGCAGCAGTCCTCTATCAATGATGGATGAGTGCTGGGGAATAAATACCCCGGCTTCTTCACCCCTGAGGGGACATAATTCTGAAGTATGTTCTGTACGGTCTTCCAGAGTGTTCTGCAGGATTGAATTCCTTGTTGGTCACTGTAGGAACCCGCTTCACAAAGCAGTGCACCATCTATCTACTTCTGTGTAACAAGTTATCCTAAAACTTAGTGACTTAAAGCAATAAATATTCATATTTTATGGTGGGGGCAGGATTTCAGGTGTTTCTTGGTTGGGATGGATCTGGCTATATTTTCTCATGAGGTTGCAGATGAGATGTTGGCCAGGGCAGTGGTCTCATCTAAAGGCTTGACTGGGGTGGTAGTGTCTGTTTCATAGTTCACTCACTCCCATGACTATTGTCAGGAAGCCGCAATAGCATACTACATGGGCCTTTCTATAGGGCTACTTGGCTGTCCCCTGGCCCAAGAGACAAAGAACCCGATGGAAACTAAAGTGTCTCGGTCCCAGAAATCACACACTGTCTCTTGTGCTTTATTAAGTTATATTCATTACTAGCAAGTCACCAAGTCTGGCCCAAATTCAAAGGAAGAAGAATATGGATGTGCTATATGTACCTTAAATTGGTTTCTTTCTTTTTGCTCTCATTTCTACACTTCCTTACTGGTACCCAAGATCACCTCCCGGAAAAACTGTCCTGATCTCAGAGTTTGCTTTGGTGAAATCTAACCTTAGACAGCTGACACCACCACCAACTGCAGCAGCAAACAAAACTACAATTTGTTGAGTACGTATTATGTACCTAGTACCAAATAAGTTGCTTTTTAAAAACCTTATTAATTTTTCACAATAATAAAGTGTTTTTGTTTTTATTTTGTAAATTAAATTCAAAAAGTGAAATAACATATTACTCAAGTTAGTACGTTACCTTGAGTGACACTTACTCATCTGGCAAGTGTCAAAGCCTGCCCTTTACTCAGTTAGTTGTTCAAACAACTTTCAGTTACTGTTCTAGGTACTACAGATAAAATAGTGAATTATTGTGGATAAAATATGTTATACAAATATTTTTTCTGTTTTCAGGCACCAACAATCTAGAAAGAGAGACCATAAGTGAGTTATTGAACAAATAAACATTACACTACAAATGGCATCAAGTGCTATTATGAAAGGAATGGGATAAGTCTGTAAGAAAAATTAAGTGGCAGATCTATTTTAGGTAGAAGGTCCAGGAGGTCTTCCTGGAGGTGGTGCTAGCTATTCTGATGCCTGAAGGATGGCAATGTGCAAACATTTCACGAACAGCAAGAAAAGCATTCCAGTGTCTTGCAAAGGACGGAATGGCGAATATGAAGTGCCTACTGTGTACCAGGAGTTCTGCTAGGGACTGTCACAAACATATACTCTAGATCAGTGGTTCTCAACCTGTGGATTGGGACCTCTTTGGAAGTCGAATAACCCTTTCACAGGGGTCACTTAAGACCATTGGAAAACACATTTTGATTCATAACAGTAGCAAAATTACAGTTATGAAGTAGCAACGAAAATAACTTTATGGTCGGGGGTCACCACAACATGAGGAACTGTATTAAAGGGTCGTGGCATTAGGAAGGTTGAGAACCACTGCTCTAGATTATCTCTGTAGCTGCCCCTTGAGGAAGGTCCTATGCACTTCTCTTTTCAAGAGAAGAGATGGCAGCTCAGACAGCTTATGCCACTTAAGCGAGATCACACAGGAGGCAGGCCAACTAACTCTGAAGCACCTGCCATTTCTGCTGTGTGGCCTGATGTTCTTCCTAGAACATGACAACAGCTGTCCACAGAAACTAGTAATTTGTCCTTCTTTCCAGGCTGGGACATTTTTTGTCCTCTCTATTAAACAGGGTAGAGCATTTGCTAGAGAAAACCTCCAAAATGTGTGTGGCTTAAAGCAAAGCAAGTTTGTGTCGTGCTCATTTCGGTGCAGGTTGGTGACAAAGCCCCGCACCACACTGTCAGTCAGGGCTCCAGGTGCCTTCCCTGTTTAGCTCTGCTGCCTTCTATTCCTTAGTAACTTCTCCATCCAGATAACAGTAGGGGGATGAGGAAAGAACATGGGGATCCTGGAAAGAGGATTTGTTAGGCAGCCAGGCTTGGCAGTGGCATACCCACTATTGCTCAGGTTCATTGGTCAGAATCCAGTCCCACGGCCCTACCTAACTGCAGAAGAGCCTGGCAAATGTGATCTTGTTGGGTGCCTAGGTGGAAGAGCTAAGTGGATTTGGGAGTATTAGCCATCCCAGGCTCTGTTACATGTTCTAACCAGCCCAAAAGAAATGGTAGTAAGTAAAATTAGCCTTTATCAAGCACCTACTGACACAGGTCAAGTGCTTTCCTGTGATCTGCCTTATTTCAGCCTGACAACATTTTGAGACCATACCAGGAGCAAAAGCAGATGGCACTGACTATAGTGACTGAATGCTCACAGCAATCCCCTTAAGGGGTGTTATTATTATCTGTGTTTTGGAGATGTGGAACTGAAGCCCAGAGAGGGCTGGTCACTTGCTCGAGTCACACAGCTTAACAGTGGTAGAGCTGGGATTTGAACTCAGATCTGGTGTCTCTCTAAGCTGAGCATAGAGTGAGAATCCAAGGGCAGGGTGGGCCTTGTTTTGATCCTCCTTGGGAGGAGTGAATATAATTGTGCTGTCTAGTGTGATAAAAATCTCCAAGCTGCTGCTGGAACTCCAGAAGGCTCTTCCCAGACCCCGCCCCCCTTCCTCTTCCTAATGAGCGGAGAGACGCCATCCAGGCGGCGGCAGCCAATGGACAATTAGTGGAGAGGGCTGTTGCACGCGGGCTGAGCCCAGCATCAGGGCCCTAAGTGTCTGCTTATTAAATCACAGCTCTCCTGGAGCCGGCAGCCGCTCTGCCCCCATCAAGCCCCCTGGGATGCCACACATACACAGCTCTTCTAGAGGTAGCCCCCTGGGAGGCAGCTCAGCTCACAGGATCCAGGGAAAACAGAACCAGAGAAAGACAGGAAGACATTCCGGCCCAGCACAAAGGCTCAGGCGTCAGCAGGACATGGGTGGGCACATTCCTCTGCGCAGAACAAAGGGGAATCACCAAGCACCTTCTGTGTTGGGTGTGAGGCCAAACCCCTCAACTCTTTGTGCCTCAGTTTCCTCCTCTGTACAATGGGGGTGTTCCCAGGATCTGACCCACCAGAATAATTGAAATAATGTGCAAAAAGCACTTGGCCTGGAGCTAAGGACCCACCAATGCTAGCAGCTACTTAATAAAATGCAGATTCCTGGGCCCGCCCCCCCCCACTTGGAGCCTGGAGTCATGGAATATGCATTTTATCATGTTATACATTCTACAAATGGATCAGATACACAGAAAAGATGGAAAAATGAGGCTTGTAAACAGGAGTCAACAGACTGTTTTTCTAAACAGATAGTATTTTCAGTTTTGCTGGTCACACGGCCCCAACTTCTCAACTCTGCTTTTCCAATATGAAAGTACCCAGGCTGCTTGAATGGGCTGGGCTGTGTTCCAGTAAAGCTTTAGTCAGGAACCCTGAATTTTAAATCTCATGTTGTTTAGTTGTGTCTTGAAATAGGTTGGTTTTCTTTTTTTCCAGTTTGTTTCTCAACCATATAAAATATCCAAATTATTTATACCTCACAGGTCATATAACAATAGGGGGTATGTCAGATCTGGCCCCAGGGCTGCGGTTTGCAAACCCCTGCTTTAAAACAGCACTGTTGCTTAGAAACAGCTGAATAGGAGGCTTCAGCGCAGCTTTACATTTTCTAGTAGCTACATTTAAAAATGAAATTTTAAAGATGAATGGCCAAAAACACATGAAAAAAATGCTCTTTGTCCCTAATCATCAAAGAAATGTGAATCAAAACCACTTTGAGATATCACCTAGCCCCAGTGAGAATGGCCCACATCACAAGGCCAAATTTGCAGATGCTGGCGTCGGGGTGGAAGAGAGCGGAACACTTATGCACTGTGGGTGGGATTGCAGACCAGTATAGCCTTTTTGGAAAGAAGTATGAAGAATCCTCAAAAAACCAGAAGTAGACCTTCCATTTGATCCTGCAGTCCTATTACTAGGCATCTACCCAGAAGAAAAAAATCCTTTTATCATAAGGACATTTGCACTGCAATGTTTATAGCAGTTCAATTTATAATCACCAAGATGTGGAAACAACCCAAGTGTCCATCAACCCATTAATAGATTAATAAATGGTGGTATATACATACCATGGAATACTATTGAGCCATGAAAAAGATGGATACTTACTTTGCATCTGTTGTATTTACCTGGACAGATTTGGAGAACATTCTCCTAAGTAAAGTATCTCAGGAACAGAAAAGCAAGGATCCCATGTATTCAGCACTAAGCTGAAACTAGTAGATGAACAATCACAGACCCACATAAGAGAAAAAACACAATTAAATTCAAGAAGAGGGTGGGGGCAGAGGGTTCAGTAAATTCCCACCTGACAGGTACAACATAGGGGTATATGGCACACCTCCTGGGTGAAGGACTCCAGCAGCAAGGACTTTGCCTTACAAATGGAAACAATGTAACTAAATTGTGTGGACTCTCACATTAACGTGAAAAAAACAATCAGAAACCAGCTGGCTGAGTAGCAGGGTGGGGCTAGCATCTGTACTAATCCACCAGGCTCTATTGTCTGCTGGGGGAATATGGGACCCACACGGCAATCCGAGCAGCCCTTTAGGAAGCAACTGCTCCATCGTGGACCTTGCACTGCTTCTTTATCAAGCAGAAGGGCAGCGATTTCAGGCCCATCTTTGATCACCTGGACGATACCAATATCACACCTTCCGGATCCCTAAGGCCCTCCCAGAACCTCGTCACACACCCTATCTGTCATCAGGAAGGCCGAGCCTCCTTTGTGAATGTATCCTTGGCTCTGTTCCTTTCACTGAAGTCTGGTTCTGTCCTTTGAACCCTGCTTCCTCTGCCCCTGTCAAAGGATGGTGGCTTTCTCCCCCCTGCCCTGCTCACGGTTGGCACATCGCTGTCCCTGCCGGTTCCTGAAATTTCCCCTTTGAATCCCACGTGGCGGGCCTCTTCCTGTCCCTTCCGGTCGCCACTTTCATGGGTCCCTTCCCTTCCTGGGCCCCTCCCCTTCCTGCCCGGAATTCTCTTCCTCGTCTGCACCTGCTTCATCATCCCTCCTCTGCCAACCCGTTGGCAGGTCAGTAGCCCCCATGCCCCAACCCCACTGCTCAGCTCCTGGGCTTTCTCTTTTCCAAGCACCTCGCCCTCCAGCCTGTTCCCACCACTGCCAGCCCCTGCCCCCCCCGCCCAACCAAATCCTTCACTACCAAAACCTACGACTCCCACAGTCTCAGTGTCTGCCCCGGCCATCTCTCCAGCACAGCCCCTCTGCAATGCCACCTCCCTGCAGGGGATGCCGGTCTCTCCCCTTCTCCCTGTCCCCTTCCTCACCTCCCACCTGGATCACTGACGTCGGAGACCCAGCAGTGTGAGTGTGGGGCTTGCACTTGCCTCGTGTGCCCTCCCTGCCTCCCTTAGAGGCTCCTGGAGAAACCTCCTCCACTGGCTCCTCTGCCCTTTTCTGGGGGGTGCACGCAGCTGGGGACCCGCGCACCGTGATGGGGACTGTACTTGGCTAGGCCGTAGCGCCCACATGTGCAGCCACACACTGACTAGTGCTGCTGTGAGACGTACTCAAAAGTGACAGTCACTCAGCTTATCCTCTATCCGCTGAGTGGGCCACATCTAACCACTTGAAGATCTTAGGAGCAAAAACAGAAGAAGAAATGCTGCCTCAGGACCACAACGGGAGCTCCTGCCTGAGTTCCAGCCTGCCCTGTGCGTGGTGGAGTTTGCCAGTCCCCACAATTGACGAATCGAATTCTTAAGATAATCCTGCTCTTGGCTTTGTCACTGGGGGATTCCGAGGGACACATCAGCTCACTCTCACTTTAAATTCACTGAGTTCCTATAGAGCTGTGGGTGCAGCTCAGAGATGTTGCTGCCTTCTCTGTCCCTCCACTTTCTCACTGCTTCTTGTCATCCTTTCTCCATCCTGCCCTGACCACCTGTGCCAAAGAAGCTCCCAGACTCCCGCAAGGACAGTATCCCCCTAACCCTGCTTTGCTAGTCTCTCCCACCAGCCTCGCTGAACATCCTGGTTACTGGCTTATTTGTGTATGTGTGTGTTCCTATAAAGCTCCAAGAGGGGGCATCAGCACATAGTAGGTACTCAGCAAATAACTTTAGGCTGAAGTGCTGAATGCATTAGCTCCCTGAAGCTTCCTATTCTCCCCTGCGGTGGGCACTCCTATTAAACCCCATTTTATAGATGAGGAAACTGAGGTTCAGAGAGATTTAAGTTATGTGTCCACGTCTGCAGGGGAAAGGGTGGCAGAGCAGGATGTGAACTCAGATCTGTCTGTCTGTCTGTCTGTCTGCTGGTCGAACACTGCAGTCAATCACACGGTGTCAGCCCAGCACACTCACTGCGTGAGGATGGTGGGAAACAGGTGCCCACCCAGCGGGGGTGAAGCAGCTGCTACACTGGACTGGCAGCTGGGGCTGCAGGCAAACACTGCTGGTCATGGTTGTGCAACCTTGGCCAAGTACTTGCTTCGCTAAGCCTTGGTTTTCCTGTCTGTATCATGGTGAGCATCATAGCAACTATGCAAATTTCTACTTTTACTAAGTCTGCTGAAACCAGCTGTGTTCCTCAAAGTCACGTTCTGGACTCTTCTTCCCAGACTACCTTTCCTCCTTCCTCGTAAGCCCTGTGCCCGGCCCTCTCAGGATAGTGGACTTCCTCACTCGGGGTCCTCCCTAAGGCCCAGCTAACAGGTGCGAGTGGGAAATCACTTCCTGTATTCCCAGGGGTTAGCCCTGCCTTAACCTGCCACATCCTGGCTGTCAAGCCCTCAACCCTTCCAAATCCTTGGTCCAGCCCATCCACACTCCCTGCAGGCCAGGCCCTCTCTATCGAGTGCCCTGCTAACTAAACATGTAGATCTGGCTCTGTCACATACTAGCTGACTGTGTGACCATGCACAGCCTCTTTCCTGCTTAAAACCCATCCATAAAGTGTGGGCATAGTGCTCAGCTCGTGATGTTGGTGTGAGCACAGGAAAGAAGTGCAAAAGTGGGGACCAGGCACCATCCGGGGCACATAGCAAAGACTTGTGTCCAGACTCAGGTGCTTTGTCTTTAAGTCTCAGACAGACTTGGGTTTGAACTCTAGTTCTGCCTTCTGCTAGCCCGGGGGCCTTGGGCAGACGGCGTGATCTCTCTGAGCTTGTTTTCTCTTTTGTCAACTGTAGGTAGAACTATCACTTCCCTTGCTAGGTGTTGGGCATATATGAGAGAGTGCCTGTGGCCGAGAGGGCTGTAGGGCTCAGTACAGCCTCGTTCCTTTTCTCTTTTCAGGGGCACATATAGAACTACATTTCCCAGATTTTCTCGTGGTTAGGCAAAGGTTATGTGACAGAGTTCTGGCCCCTGGATGGTGGAGATGCCCTCTTTAAAAACTCCTATGGAACCCTCTGAACGCTTTCTTCCCTCATCTGTCAACTAGATGAAAATATCTAGGGATTCTTGGGCTCAAGAGCCTTGATTCTCAAAGCATGGTCCCTGAAGCTGCAGCATGAGCATCTTCTGGGTGCTTCTCAGAAATGCAAATTCCAAGGGCTCACTCATGAACTACTGAAACTGGGGGTGGGGTGGTCAGGTGCTAACTGTGTTTTCAGCAAGCCCTCAGGGGATGGGTGCATGCTTGAGTTTGAGAACCACTGTGCTTGAGGAGACAAAGACACGAGTGAGAAGGAGTCAGTGTCCGCGAGGAAGCAGAGCACACCCCTGCTGGCACACGCTGAGGCAGGGGGGCTTGTTATGGCAGCTAGCCCATCCTGACTATACAGTAGTTAAAGTAACTGGCATGGAATCGGTTCTGCAAAGTTGCAGCCTATGAATACCAGGGTCACCACAGTTCTTTCATCCTTTCTCAGGTTTCACATGGGATTTGGAGGTGACATTCAGGAGCTAGAGTGTGAAAATAAGGATGAAGCAAGAGCCGTCCACCAGGAGCACTTGTAGCATTTACATTTGAGAAATGAACCCCGTCTGCACTGCAGCAGCTGGGGGTGGGTGTGGAGGCATGTGGTCCACAGTGAGTGACCTCCCCAGGCAAGGTGGCAGGAAGCCGGAGACAGGCTTCAGCCCAGCATCCTCCAATTAGCTGCCATCCCTGACCCCATCAGGGCTGGAGGAAGTGCTGGCGCTTTCCAGCACTTGGGCCCACCTGCCTGCAGGGCTGGTGGGCTCAGCAGCTGGGGTGGTAGCACCTGAAGGTCCCGGCCTAACAGAGCCCCACTTATTCCAGAGATCTGCAAAAGGTTAGTGGATCTGGGGGGGATCGGGCAGCAGGGAGGAAGTGTCAGGGAGCAATGACGTGAGGCCAGGCTGACCTCTTGGCCCAGCTTTGGGGGTGGACAGGCCACATGTGGCCAGGCCAGATCTCTTTTTCTTTTTTTTGGAGCTCTGGGGAAGCAGTTGAAAAAACCCTTCTCAGGAGCTCCAGCTTGTCTGTGTAGCTGGAAGGAAAGAAGCGGTTCACTGTGGCTACCTTTTATTTGGGTAGGGGAGGCTTAGCTAGTATCTGCAGTTCACCACAGCACTCAAAACCACCGGACACCAGGGACCAACCCAACTGTGTATAAGCCCCACTCCCGAGCAGCACCGTGGATCACAGCCCCACTCCCGAGCAGCACCGTGGATCACAGCCCCACTCCCGAGCAGCACCGTGGATCACAGCCCCACTCCCGAGCAGCACCGTGGATCACAGCCCCACTC
>CAUYRH010012254.1:0-25978 GCA_963574655.1 Perodicticus potto | reverse complement strand
GTACACAGTGTAACACAGACCTAACTCCTTACCCAGTGTAACACAGACCTAACTCCTTACCCAGTGTAACACAGACCTAACTCCTTACCCAGTGTAACACAGACCTAACTCCGTACACAGTGTAACACAGACCTAACTCCTTACACAGTGTAACACAGACCTAACTCCTTACACAGTGTAACACAGACCTAACTCCTTACCCAGTGTAACACAGACCTAACTCCTTACCCAGTGTAACACAGACGTAACTCCGTACACAGTGTAACACAGACCTAACTCCTTACCCAGCGTAACACAGACCTAACTCCTTACCCAGTGTAACACAGACGTAACTCCGTACACAGTGTAACACAGAGCTAACTCCTTACACAGTGTAGCACAGACCTAACTCCTTACACAGTGTCTGGCATATAAGAGTCACTTGGTAAGTGTTCGTGAACCATTTAATCTGTTTAGTCATGTAATTATACATAATGATGGTGTTATTCATAAAAAAAATTACTAAATAACATATGTAGGATATCTGTACACTATTTCCAAGGAAGAAATGACAGTTAACTGATGTCCTTACTCTAAAAGAGTTCACTTTGATTAATGAAGTGAGCTTTCAATAAAAATTTAAAATAATTATAATACAATTTAAACAGAGAGCTCTGAAATCGAGAGAGTTTCCATTATCTTCTGATAAGAGTATCAGAAAACGTTTTACAGCGGCAGCAACTAGGTATGACCGTGAGGAGTAAGCCATACTGCCAAACTTCTTCAGGGAGTTTCTTCCATCAGCAGCAGCCTCTGTGTGAGGCTGACTAACCCTCAGTCCTGGGTCCAGTTCTTGAGGGATGTTGATCTTCTTCACAGGCTCCTTTGTATGGTCATTGTATAATAGCTATTATGGTTTGGAAATACCCTTCTCATCTGCATTATTTAGTTATTTATTTATTTAAATATTTATTTATTTATTTATCAAAGTAGACATAACTGTACTTTATTGGATGTTTAAATATTGTGGTGCCTACTAATACTAATCTTCCCTATTTATCGCTATTCAAAGTCTTAAATTTCTTAAGTAATTTCACAATATTTGTTTAAAAGGGCAGCAATAATGGAGGAAAACGTATCCAATGTGTACTCAGTACTTCTATGAAACCAACTTATATTTACTCCCACTTTCTATGAAAGATAGAACACAACTAAAGCCCAGGAGAGAAATGGAGTGGGAAGGAAGGGGAGGGGAGTGGCTCGATAGAGGGAGGGTAAAAGGTGGTCACACCTATGGAGCATATTGCAAGGGTACAAGTCAAATCTGCCAAGTGTAGAACATAAATGTCTTAACACAACAATCAAGTAAATGAGGCAAAAGCTATGTTGATTGGTTCAATGTAAGCATGTCAGATTGTATAAAAAAACAACACATTATACCCTACATATGCATAAATATATTCATGATCTATGTGTATATGACTTAATAAAAAAAAATTACAACAAAAAAATGTGGTCTACATACACAATCAAATACTATCCAGCCTTTGAAAAGAAGGAAATTCTGTCATTCGCCATAACATGCAGAAACCTGGAGGACATTATATTAAGTGAAATAAGCCAGGCACAGGAAGAAAAATACTGCACAATCCGTCTCACTGACGTGGAATCTAAAATAAAGTTGATTTCAGAGAAACAGAGTAAAATAGTGGTTACCAGAGGCTGGGACAGTCAAGGTGGATGAGGACATGGTGGTCAAAGGATGTATGATTACAGATAGGTGGAAGGAGTGGACAATATTAACTATAGTCAATGACCATGTATTGTGTTCATTTTTGGTGTTGTTGTTGTTTAGCAGGCCCGGGTCGTGTTCCAACCCACCACCCCCAGTGCCTGGGGCCAGCACTCATATACTGTGTTCTTGAAACATGCAAAGAGAGTGGATGTTACATGTTCTCATTACTCTTCTTCTTTTCCCACAATTCTAATATTGCAATGAGGATCCAGGATATCATTGAATACATACATTTGCCATTGGTTGAACCTAAAAAAAGTGCTGAAAAACAAATTAGAGAAATGTATTGTTTCCACATTAACAAGCTATGTAAAATGCAAGTGAGTGGACACAGGTGGAGGGAAGTGGATGGCTTACCCCATCCTCACAGGGTTGTATAATGAGCCATCTGAATTCTTCCCTTCTACTGTTTTGGTCTTTGAGGATTTGCACTGCCTTGGGATCAGAATAACAATAACATTGTTTGACTAATGAGAAGCTATGGATATTGGTCCCTCAGGGACAGAGAATTTCCAAAGTAACCACACTTAAAAAGGTCATTTTTGGCTTATGCATGGAATCCTAGCACTTCGGGAGGCTGAGGTGAGAGGATCGCTTCAGGCCAGGAATTCAAGATCAGCCTGAGCTACACAGCAAGACCCTCATCTCTACCAAATAAAATAAAATAAATTAAAAAAATAATTTCCCATTGAAGAAACAGCACACCTGTGCATCCTCCCAAATAATGAATCCTCTTATCCAGCAGCCCAGTATCTCTGTTAATCCCTTTGCTCTTCCTGAGGACAAATCTTCAGTCTTCATCATTCAACATCTACGGGAGATGTCAAACATTCCTCAGTAATGTCATCCAGGTAACTGAATGTCCTTTACTTACTGTTTGGAAATGAGAACAGGTTGTGTCACTGTAAGCTTACCCAGGGGTACGTGAACATAGTGCATGCATAAGATTGATTGCAACCACGTCCTCATGGCCCTCCTGCCTGGCCATCTTCCATAATCTAGATTTGCTCCCTTGTACCTTTTCTCCAATCCTCAAACAACTGCCCCTCTGCAGGTCTCCTACCCTCTCTTCACACCACCCAAGACCTTTTATCCCTTAGCAGAACTACACTCCTTCACAAACATGGTGACTATTACAAAATAGTTTGACATTTACTTAATTCTTGTAAGTAGTGACAGCAGGGACGCTTGGTTAGTCACACCTTATTTTCCAATTCTTAGGGACTTTTAAAAATTTGTTTTATTTTTTTGTTTGTTTTTTGATACATAGTCCCATGTTGTCACCCTTGATAGAGTGCTGTGGTATCATAGTTCACAGCGACCTCAAAAGTCTTGGGCTCAAAAGAGCCTCTTGCCTCAGACTCCTAAGTATATGGGACTACAGGTACCCACCACAGTGACTGACAATTTTTGGAGTTGAGGTCTTACTCTGGCTCAGCCCGGTCTCAAACTCATGAGCTCAAGTGATCTGCCTGCCTCAGCCTCCCAGCAGGCTGAGACTACAGGCGTGAGCTACCGCACCTGCCCCCCATTTCCTGGTTTTTAACACACCTGTGTATTGTCTCTGCTGTCACATTGTGGAAACAGCCTCCTCTTACTAAGGAGCAATCGGCTTCCAAAACAGGAAGACTGTTCTAAAATTCTCTGACATTTGATTGCAATCTTGTAATGTGGGTAGGCAGAAAGGTTGACAAAGATCACCTTACTCTTTTTCTGACACCTGATACATTTTTGTATTACCTCTGTTTCCTGCCTCTGCAGTCTCTGGGAATCCAGATAGAATCTTCGAGCTGCCTCCCTAGTCTACTTCTCTCTATAAAATTACCCAAACATGGTAAATAACCAGAACAACATAGACAGTATAATTGTTAAAGCCACCCCTTCACTCTTTGCAAAATTAACAAATGTTGACATTTTGCCAATTCATCTTTGGGACATTTTTTAAAAGTAACAAAATAACGTGCGTACAGAAGGATCACCTTTTCTATTGTCCCATATTAGTCTCCTTCCCCTTCCACCACAGTGTCTCCCTGTGGTGATCCTCCACCTGCTGGTCTAGAAAATACATATTTGTTATCTTGTCAGCCTAGCATTTCACTGGATTTATAGACAGCATGGAACCCAGAAATGAAACAACGGTTTCAGAATTCCTTCTGCTAGAGGTGACAAAGGACCCAGAACTGCAGCCCATCTTCTTCAGCCTGGTTCTGTTTATGTACCTGGTCACTTTCCTGGGAAACGTTCTCATCATCCTGGCCATCATCTCTGACTGCCACCTACACACACCCATGTACCTCTTTCTCTCCAATCTCTCTTTGACTGACATCTGTTTAAGCACAACCACAATCCCACAGATGCTGGTGAGCATCCGGACACAGAGTCGGAGCATCACTTACACAGGCTGCCTCATCCAGATGGGCTTTGTCCTGGCTTCGGCAAGTTTAGAAAACTTCCTCCTTGCAGTCATGGCCTATGACCGCTATGTGGCCATCTGTCACCCTCTGAGATACACAGTCGTCATGAACATCCATCTCTGTGGCCTCTTGGTTCTGCTCTCCCTGTCTGTCAGCATAGTGGATACCCTGGTCCACAATCTGCTAGTGCTACGGCTGTCCTTCTGCACAAACCTGGAAATCCCACTCTTCTTCTGTGAAGTTGTTCAAGTCATCAAGCTTGCATGTTCTGACACCCTTACCAATACCATTCTGATATATTTTGCAGCTAGCATATTTGGAGGCATTCCTCTCTGTGGAATAATTTTCTCTTATTTTCATATTGTCTCCTCTGTTCTAAGAATTGCATCAGTGGGTGGAAAGTATAAAGCCTTTTCCACCTGTGGGTCTCACCTCTTAGTTGTTTCCCTGTTCTATGGCACAGCCTTCGGGGTGTACACCAGTTCTGCGTTTACCCACTCTTCCAGGAAGACTGCAGTGGCTTCAACGATGTACACTGTGGTCACTCCCATGATAAATCCCTTCATCTATAGCCTGAGAAACAGGGATATGGTAGAGGCTATACGGAAACTCTGGGGTAGGTTACCTTCTTTCCTGTGATTGTATCATCTGTTGGGGGCTAGGGTTTCTAGAATGAGTCAAAGTGAAGGTTATACATGTGAGCCAGGCTGTCTGACTCTTGTCATCATCAAGTTATTCTGAAATGACTGGTTAACATACTGGGTTAAGTATATTTTAAGTTGGCTTGGAACCTGGCTTCTATAGTTCTGGGATGTTTCGAAAGTGAGTTCTATTCTCTATGCTCAGTTTATTTGGTCACAAACCCTCTCGTGAATCCTTGTTACAGTGATTATATGGGGAATGTACTTGTTAGAAGGAACTGGGAGATGTTGGATGGATCAGGGAAATGATTGAAATAGGCTATGGTTGTCAGAGACAATTCTGCATAATCTCATGGATAGGGCAAGGAGGATTGTACCCCACAGTTAAGGTGCTGTGAGATGTGGGCATTGATCTTTCCTTGCCCAATTCACTGATTCCTGTGACTGATCTCTGATAAACTCTCCATGCAGAACAACATTAATACCAGCAATACTGAGCTTCACCATCTATGAAATTGCTATAATCAGATTATTTGAGTGGATCAAGATATCTGAACTTAATCAGTGGGGCAGCTTTTGTTTCTAATAAACACACCCTCATTCTAACATGCATAAACAATAAGAATGCTACCTTTCATTACAAGGAGTTCAGAGATAGAGAGTGCCCAGGAACAAAGTGTCGGGATCTGTTCAGTCCTTTGTGAGTCCTTCATGTAGGACTGGTTTTCCTCGGGTAACCACATGGCCATAAAAGATGCAGTTATCATATCCAGACATCATGCTCAGAGACAGAAAATTATTTTTCTGTGGGCCTGCTAAGAACAGAGACCTTTTAAATAATAGACATTTCTATGTTATCATCCAGAAAGTATCTCCTTCATTCTTACACTGAGATTAGAATCATATATCCACTTCATAATCTAATTCCTGTTGTTGGGAAAAATTATGAACCCTCAAACTAATCATCTAGATCATAATTTTTGCTGGTATCTTGTTAACTACTCAATAAAATTTAACTAGAATCATTGTTCTATACCTTGCCTATATCCATAATTTTTTTTTTTAGAGACTGGGTCTCACTGTCTTGCCCAGCAGTGGTGCTGTCTAACTCACTTAAGCCTCAAACACCTAGGCTCAAGTGATCCTCCTGCCTTAGCCTTAGGTGCACACCACTGCATCTGGCCAATTTTTACTTTTTTTGATAGAGATATGATCTTGCTATGTTGCCCAGGCTGGTCTTGAACTCCAGGGTTCAAGTGATCCTCCTACCTCAGCCTCTCAAAGTGCTGAGATTACAGACAGGAGCCACTGTGCCCAGCAAGTATTTTCATAATTTTATAATCTTATTGGTCTCATTGGTCTCATATTTTCACCACTTACCTCAGCAATTAGATTTGTTTTACTGTTTTATTTATTGGCTGCTTTTTCTGTTCTGAGTAATATGATAAAATAAATAATTACTAGGTAGGCGGGGCAAAAGTTGGTGGCCTATTACTTGCTTTGAAACCTTCTTATTAATTTATTTGTTAAGACTGCATCTGAGTTTTCACTTCTCCCCTCAGTCATCTTACCTTGCATTTCTCACTGATCTTTGGTGGATTCTACACAGAGAAACATAATTGAATACAATTAATTGTGTGTTTTAAGTCTTAGGGGATTAACTGCAGTCTTAGGATATTAATGTAAACTTTTTAAAATGTCTTTATGAGGAAAGTTATTCCCTGGAGAACTACTTTTTTTGAGAAGGAGATTTTAAGTGTAGGACAAGTCAGGAGTAAGGGAAATTAATTTAGCAAGATATGTGGCAACACTTTCCCTACTAGCTTAAAAAGGTGGGGTTATCAATAAAAATTATCTGTGTGGGTATGAGCTAAACAGTACAGGTCTCAAGGAGGAATCAAAGTGATGGCTGGAGATAGGCCTTGCAACGTCATGGGAGGTCAAGGAAGTGGTGTCATTTTCAGCACCACAGCTGGGAAACAGTCTTCTTAGTAAAGTATCTCAGGAATGGAAAAAAGTATCCAATACACTCAATATGAATATGAAACCAATGTATAAACAGCTACATGACCACACAAAAGAAAAAACAAAAGTGTAGACTAGAGAGAAAGAGGGGAGAGGAGGGAAAGAGAGGATGAAAGAGGGAGGGAGATGGGCGGTATCTCACCTAATGTGCACAACGAGAGGGTGTTCAGCACGCCCCCTGGTGGGCGGGATCTCACCTAATGTGCGCAATGAGAGGATGTTCAGTAGGTCCCCTGGGTGAAGAACTCAACTATAACTTGAACTTTACCCTAGAAATGAAAACAATGTAACCTAAAATATGCACCCTCATATTAATCTGAAATGTTTTTAAAATGTAAAACATTATCATACAGTAACATGTTTTTTGAGTACTTTTCTTTGAATTTTAGCATATTTATAGATTCTTGTAGATTCAGGATATAGAGCAGTTATAACACCCCCTCCATAAAGCACCCTGTGCCACCTCTTTGTAGCACACACTTCTCTACATCTCATGCCTGCAGACCATTGATCTGTCCCCTATCCCTACAGTTTTCTCATCTTCATAATACCCTATTGGACTCATATGTTACCAAAACCTATTCATGGCTGCTTACAGTAGCTTCATTTGTAATTGATAAAATATAAAATAACCCAGATGTTCTTCCATGGGGAATAGATGAGTAAATTGTGGTATATTATTTTAATAGCATACAGCATAGCTATGAAAAAGAATGAGGTGCTGATACACACGACAACTTGCGTGAATACCAAAGACATCAAGCTAAAAGCAGACAGGCTCGAAAATCAAGCATTTATTTTAAAATCTTTACCATTCCGCTTATATAAGTGCAATTTCATCTGGAACAAATTTATGTTGTGATTATTGATTTTGTAGCTGCATCATTTCAGGATCATTTTTCGCCTGGACATTTACATTTTAATTTGAAGATTCTACTTGAATCATCGGGTATATTTCACTCTCTCTCTCTTCCTGTCCACATGCTCATTGTTTCTCAGCTAACAGGTTCAGAGTTACCTTTACCAGTCACCAGTCCTTCAGCTTGAGTTTGGTCTAATGAGGGATCCTGCTGTTTGATGACATTGAAAACATCAAAGAATTCAGCCCTAGAGCCATCAGGGAGCTTTGTTTGGTTCGTTGAAGGATTTTTTTTTTTCTTTTTTTTTTAGAGACAGAGTCTCACTTTGTCGCCCTTGGTAGAGTGCCATGGCTTCATGGTTCACAGCAACCTCCAGCTCCTGGGCTTAGGGTGCCCACCACAAAGCCCAGCTATTTTTTTGTTTTTGTTGTTGCAGTTCAGCCAGGGCTGGGTTTGAACCCGCCACCCTTGGTATCTGGGGTCGGTGCCCTACTCACTGAGCCACAGGCACTGCCCTTCTTTCTTGTTTTTTTATCATTGAGGATTCATTGAGGGTACAAGAAACTAGGTTACACTGATTGCATTTGTTAGGTAAAGTCCTTCTTATAATTGTGTCTTGCCCCCAAAGGGTGTGGCACACACCAAGACCCCACCCACCTCCCTCCTTCTCTCTCTGCTCTTCCCTCTTCCACCTCCCACTATGTACTAGGTCATTAATTGTCCTCATATCAAAATTGAGTACATAGGATTCATGCTTCTCCATTCTTGTGATGCTTCACTAAGAATAATGTGTTCCGCTTCCATCTGGGTTAATACAAAATCTGTAAAGTCTCCATTTTTTTAATGGCTGAATGTCATTACATGGTGTACATATACTACAGCTTGTTAATACATTCCTGGGTTGGTGTGTATTCAGGCTGTTTCCACATTTTGGCGATTGTAAATTGAGCTGCAATAAATGGTCTAGTGCAAGTGTCCTTATGATAAAAGAATTTTTTTCCTTCTGAGTAGATGCCCAGTAATGGGATTTCAGGATCAAATGGAAGGTCTAGTTTGAGTTCTTTGAGGTTTCTCCATACTTCCTTCCAAAAAGGTTGTATTAGTTTGCAGTCTCACCAGGAATGTAGAAGTGTTCCCTTCTCTCCACATCCACACCAGTATCTGCAGTTTTCAGATTTTGTGATGAGGGCCATTGTCCCTGGGTTTAGATGGTATCTCAGGGTGGTTTTGATTTGCATTTCTCTAATATTTAGAGATGATGAGCATTTTTTCATATGTTTTTTAGCCATTTGTCTGTCTTCTTTAGAGAAGATTCTATTCATGTCTCCTGCCCATTGATAATATGGGATTTTTGGCTTTTTTCATGTGGATTAATTTGAATTCTCTATAGATCCTAGTTATCAAACTTTCATCTGATTCAATATACACAAACACCTTTAAGGAAGGATTTTTAAAAAAAAAACTCTCAGCCTTTCTAGCTCCATGGTTATAGGACCATGTAGTGTCCATAACTATTATGTTTACTCACATTTATTTTTAAAAATTTTTTTATTTTTAATTATTGTTGTGGAGAGCTGGCTGTGAGGTGGCAGGGCCCCAATAGCCTGGGGGAACATTCAGGGAATGACCCCCCAGATGCTTCTCCTCTGTCCCCAAAACAACCATATTCCTTTCTTCATGCTCCCCCTGCCAGAAGTCACGTAGCTCTTTCTTTGTCTAGTTAATTTTTAAGAGCTGTGCAGATCCCTATGATCTTTCCCTTTTCACTTATTACTATATGTTAATGAAGTTGAGTAGAAACCATTAATAGGATGATTTGTGTCTATTAAAGTCATTTACATTTTCCAATAATACTGTAAGACCAAAGTTATGTCTTTTGTCTATGCTACTTCCCCGTAGACAACCCTGTACAGATACTACAAAATAAAGCTGATTTGGTGCTTTGGTGCTGGCTGCAGCCATCAGCTCGGTCAGACCTCCGGAGCCCATCTTTCATCTCTGTGTCTTCTCTTGTGTTGTACTTTCCTCAGTCCCCGCCACTTCCACTCTGGTCTGTTCCTTTTCCCTGTGCTGGCTCATGAAACACAGTAGTTTTATATATTTACAGGATACATGTTATATTTTATGGAGGACTGGATAAAGAAATTGTGGAACATGTATACAATAGAATATCATAGAGCCATAAAAAGAATGAAATCCTGCCATTTGCAGCAACATGGATAGAACTGGAGAATATTATGTTAAGTGAATAAACCAAGCACAGAAATACAAATCTCACATGTTTTCATTCACATATGAAAGCTAAATATTAAAAACTATAGATTTTCTGAGTCACAAAGCTCTACGTGTGCTCTTTTTTTTATATTTTCTATTTCTATGTCTTTTTCTCTTTTGTTTCTGATCTATTGGACATGAACAAGGTTAGGATAACGAAAGATGACATTTCAATACTCTCTTGTTTTATATTCATTTTAATATAGCAAGAATACTGTACGTTAAGAAAGGTATACAGAAGTAGTTAATAAGAGAGGATGATAAACTGATAAACACAAAAACAATTTAACTTTTTGAAGGTAATTTTTTAAAAAGTATCTTTTTTTCCCAAAAGCATTTTTCACTCCTATAAATTAAATATCAATATGGAATACCATCTCCACATATAGAGGTTGGGTGAAATCTAACTAAATGTACTGAGATTATACTTATACACTAACACTTTATCATGTTATTGGAATTGCTCACAACTCTATTAAAATTCAAGATCTCAGCCAGGTATGGTGGCTCACACCTGTACTCCTAGCACACTGGGAGGCCAAAGGTGGGAGGATCACTTGAGCTCAGGAGTTCAAGACCAGCCTAAACAAGAACAAAACCCTGTCTCTACAAAAAAAAAAAAAAAAAAAAAAAGTAAAAGAAAAATTGGCCAGGCTCAGTGGCTCACCCCTGTAATCCTAGCACTCTGGGAGGTCAAAGAGGGAGAATCATTTGAGATCAGATGTTGGAGGCCACCCTGAGCAAGAGGGAGACCCTGTCTCTACTAAAAATAGAAAAATTAGCCAGGCATTGTAGTGGGTGGCTGAGGCAGGAGGCTCACTTGAACCCAGGAGTGTTATGATGACACTACTGAACTCTAGCCCAGAAAAATAAAATTATTATTTTCTGTCTCAAAAATAATAGCAATACATTTAACAAAATAATTAAAAAATCAAGATCTAATATTTCAACCCATACTTCCCCAAAGTGAAGAAAAGTGTATACGGAAAATATTGCAATAAAATTTTAAAAGATGACTATGATCTATGCAGATTTGTCTAGATCAGAGAATTGTCACAGGGAACTGGATAGACTTCATTGTATAAAACACACACAGCAAAGAGTTAGGCTCAGGGAATATTTAATGGCTCTTACAGAGGAAATGCCTGAGTGTGTTCTTTTTAAAATAACTTATTTTTTAAATAAATTATTTACACATACACATATAGACTCTGTGTTCACACCAAAAATGGGTTTCAGAAATTTTTTTATTTTTATTTTATTTTATTAATTTCATTTTTTTTTTGAGACAAAGTCTCAAGCTGTTGCCCTGGGTAGAGTGCTGTGGCGTCACTGCTCACAGCAACCTCAAACTCTTGGGCTTAAGCAATTTTCTTGCCTCAGCTTCCCATGTAGCTGGGACTACAGGCACCCACCACAAAGCCTGGCTATTTTTTCGTTATAGTTGTCATTGTTGTTTGGCAGGCCCGGGCTGGATTCAAACCCGCCAGCTCCGGTGTATGTGGCTGGCGCCTTAGCTGCTTGAGCTACAGGTATCGAGCCTCAGAGTTTTTAGATACTATTGACTTATAAAAACAACTTTGTTTTCACCCAAGGAGACTAGAACACAATTAGAGAAGAGTGATGTGTCCAGGTGTGCAAGGCATATTAAATGGAGAGGGGCAGACACTGATTGAGAACAGAGGATGGTGTCCCCTGGACAGGAGGGTCAGGGAAGAAGCACTCCTAAATTTTAGAGTCTTAGTCTATAAGGATTTAAGTGTCCTGAGATCAGAATGACAATAAAAATTCCTTGGCTAATGAGGAACTGTGGAAATTGAGCCTCTAGGGATACAAAGTCGGTAATGTACCTGTGACCACATCATTTATCAGTTTTTCCCAAGCAAAGAAATAGCATACCTCAGGCCAGGTACGGTGGCTCATGCCTATAATTCCATCATTTGGGGAGGCTGAAGGAGGAGGACTGCTTGAGGCCAAGAGTTTGAGACCAGCCTGGGAAACATAGCAAGACCTCATCTCTATGAAAGAAAGAAGAGAAAGAGAGAGAGAGAGAAGGGAAGAGAAGACAAGAGATGCTCTTGCCTGGGATCCCAGGGCCTCGCTCTGTTCCTCTCCCCTTCCTGAGGACATCTCTTCTGTATGAGACATCTCGAGATATTGAGCATGTCACCTTCCATGGTGATGCCAGCCAGGTATCCTAAGATCCCTTAGTAAATGTTTGGACACGAGGTGGGTGTTTTATTATAATTTCATCTGGCGGGGAAATTGTGAAGGCAGTACACATCCCTGGGTCTCCTGCCTGACTGTCTTGTCATCTTCTTCATGTGTTTTCCTGTATCTTTGCACCCAATACTCAAGTACGTCTCATCTACAGTGTCTAGCATGGCCAGGACCATTCTCATCCTGGGTAATGATCATTCTCGTCAGCCTCTTCTAAAGCAGAAGTACCATTATAAAATTCTCTGACAACTACTAGCAGTCCTGTGTTTGCAGGAAGCAAAAAGTTTGGTAAGCTCCAACTTACCTTCCTATTCCTGGTTCTTGATGCATCTTTTTCTTAATTAATCCATAACCGTGTACATTAATGCATTTATGGGGTATAATGTGCTGATTTGATATACAATGTGAAACGCTTACAACAAATTGATTAACATAACCATCATCTCACTTACTTATTTGTTGTGGTAAGACATTTATACTCTACTCTTAATAGATTTGAAATGTACCATTGCATTGTGCACATTAGGTGAGGTCCTACCAAATACCCTCCCTCCCCTCTCATTTCCCTCCTCATCCCTCCTTCTTTCTGGATTACTGTTGTGTTTTATCATTTGTATGAATGTGTAGGTGAGATTATATATTGGCTTCATAAAGGTACTGAGTAAATTGGATACTTTTTCTTCCATTCTTGAGATACTTTGCTAAGAAGAATTATGTTCCAGCTCCATCCAGGTAAACATAAAAGATGTGAAGTCTTTGTATTATCTTTGTTTCCTGGCTCTGCAGTCTCTTGGGATCCTAGAGCTGCCTCCTTAGTCTGTTTCTTTTTATAAAATTATCAGATGTTTTCAGATAATCAGAACAGCAAAGATGGTGTAATTTTTTTAAATGACCACTCCTTAATCCTATCCATAATTTATGGTGTTGACCCTCTGCTATTTAAGTTTCAGCTTTTTTAAAAGCAGCAAAATATTATACATAGAGAAGGATTTTATATCCCTCTCCAGTAGGTCTTCTTCACGTCCAAAGATGTTGTTAGTGTCTGGTGATGTTCCTTGTGCTGCTCTAGAAATCACACCTTTTAAGGTCTTGTACTCCCGTCTCTTTCATCAGATTCATCAACAGCATGAAACTCAGAAACCAAACAGCTGTGTCAGAATTCCTCCTCATGGAGGTGACAAAGGATCGAGAACTGCAGCCCGTCCTCTTCATCCTGCTCCTGGGCATGTACTTGGTCACTGTCCTGGGAAACCTTCTCATCATCCTGGCCGTCATCTCTGACTGCAACCTCCACACCCCCATGTACCTCTTTCTCTCCAGTCTGTCTTGCACTGACATCTGTTTAAGCACAACCACTATCCCAAAGATGCTGGTGAGCATCCAGACACAGAGTCGGAGCATCCCTTACACGGGCTGCCTCACCCAGATGGGCTTTGTCCTGGTCTTTGCAAGTTGGGAAAGTTTTCTTCTTGGCATAATGGCCTATGACCGCTATGTGGCCATCTGTTACCCTCTGAGATACACAGTCGTCATGAGCCCTGCCCTCTGTGGCCTGCTGCTCTCACTCTCCCTGTCCGTTTGCACAGCGGACGCCCTGCTCCACAGTCTGATGGTGCTGCAGCTGTCCTTCTGCACAGACTTCGAAATCCCTCTTTTCTTCTGTGAAGTTGTTCAGGTAATCAAGCTGGCATGCTCTGACACCTTCATCAACAACTTTCTGATATATTTTGCAACTTGCACATTAGGTGGTATTCCTCTGTCTGGAATCCTTTTCTCTTATGCTCAGATAGCCTCCTCTGTTTTGAGAATGCCATCATTGGGCAGAAAGTATAAAGCCTTTTCCACCTGTGGGTCTCACCTCTTAGTTGTTTCCCTGTTCTATGGGACAGGTTTGGGGGTGTACATCAGTTCTGCAGTTTCTGACTCGTCAAGGAGGATTTCAGTGGCTTCGGTGATGTACACTGTGGTCACTCCTGTATTGAACCCCTTCATCTACAGCCTGAGGAACAGGGACATGAAGAGAGCCCTGAGTGAACTCATTGGTAGGGTACCTTCGCTTCTTCGATTGTGTTTTCTGCTTTGGACTGGGGTTTAAAAATGATTCAAAGTGCCATAAATACTAGTGGCAAGTAAATTTTAACTTGGGCTTGAAACTTCACAGGCTCTTTGTATAGCTTGGTGGTTTTATAAAAATAGGTTCTAAGCTGGGCATGGAGGCTCATGCCTGTAATCCTGTAATCTTGGCACTCTGAGAGGCTGAAACAGTTGGATTGCTTGAGCTCAGTTCAAGACCAGCCTGAGCAAGAGTGAGACTCCGTCTCTACTAAAAATAGAAAAACTAGCCAGTTGTTGTGGTGGGCACCTATAGTCCCAGCTACTTGGGAGGCTGAGGCAAGAGGATCACTTAAGCCTAAGAGTTTGCAGTTGTTGTGAGTTATGACACCATGGGACCCTACCCAGGGTGACTGAGTGAGACTCTGTCTCAAAAAAAAAACCTACAACAACAACAAAAACAAAAAAAGCTAAAATGTGTTCTGTTCTGTAAGTTCAGCTTCCTTGGTTGAGGTCCATAGAAGATAAAACTGAGGCAAGGGTAATAGTGATGTTGTTGTAATGTTCTCAGGTAAAAGGAGTAGTTCCAGAAGTTGGATAAATCAGTTTGATGAAAATAGTTCAGATTGTATATGAAACCAGCACATTGTACCCCTTGATTGCATTATTGTACACAGCTATGATTTAATAATAAAGACAATAAAAAATAAAATAAAATAAAAATACTGGTGCCTTACCCCCAGAGATTCAGATATAAAAAAAAAAAAAAGAAGTTGGATGCAGGGGAAGGATACAAACAAGGCTGTGATCATAGCAGATATTCGATCCTGCCTCATCCCATGGTGATAGCCAGGAGAATTGCACCCATTGTAAGCTCTTATAAAATACAGGAGATAATCTTTTGTACCCCAGTTCAGCAGTTCTCAAATTTGGTCTCTGATGAACTGTTACTTGTGGAGGGCCTCCTCAGTATCCTTGACACTCAGTGTCACCATCTAAAACATTAATTAGATTGTATCAGTGGTTTGAGATGTTTATGAGACCTTTGTTCTTGATTGGCAAGAAAGCCTTCGTTTCTTTTTGTTTTCTTTTTCTTTCTTTTTTTTTTTTTTTTTGAAACTAAGTCTCACTATGTTGCCCTGGGCAGAGTGCCATAGTATCACAGCTCACAGCAACCTCAAATTCTTGAGCTTAAGTGATTCTCTTGCCTCAGCCACCCAAGTAGCTGGGACTACAGGCACCCACCACAGTGCCTGGCAATTTTCTGTTGCAGTTATTATTGTTGTTTAGCAGGCCCCAGGCTGGGCTCGAACTCACCAGCTTTGGTGTATGTGGCTGGTGCCGTAACCACTGTGCTATGGGAGCCAACCCAGAAACCCTTTGTTTTTAATAAAAGAAAGACTGTATTTAATAGTTCCCAAACAATAAGGAGAACCATCTTTTATTACAAGGACTTCAGAGGCAGGAACATATAGGAAAATCCATTTAATCCTCCTTTATTTTAGGATGGCTTCTCTCATAGACTCCTCTTGTTTCACAGGTGCAGAAATCTCCCACCCAGACATGACATCAAGAGACAGAAATCTGACTTACCTTCCCTTGGGTCTATTGATAATTCACAGTGCATGAGTCGTACAAAACATAGGCCCTTTATATAGTGATTAAGAAAATGCTATGAGGGCTATCTCTCACAGTACGATCAAAATATTTCTGATTGTATATGAAGCACATTCTGCCCTATGATTGCACCAATGAACACAATTATGATTTAATAAAATTATCAAAAAATAAAAAACATAGGCCCGCCAATAGCATTACTGGATTACATATCCCCTTATTCTAATTCCTAGTGTGGGGGGAAAATGATTACTATAAGAGCCTCAAAAAAAAAAAAAAAAAAAGAACCTCATGGAGCGTAATTCCTATTGTGCAGCCCACCCAATAAATAGTATAAACACTTAGTACAATGTCTGCAATTTAGTTAAGTACTCCATAAAATTTATCTGGTATTATTGGGTTCCATATTTTGCCTATATTCGCAATCTTAAAAACCTATAGTCTTATGTATTGTTTTAACATTCTTCAACAACTAAATTTGTTTTCTCTAATTGTTACATTTATCAGGTGCCTTTTCTGGTCTGGGTAATATTAAAGATATAAATACTTACAAGGGCAGGGCAAAAGTTGTTAATCTTCCAGCATCTTATTGCCTTGAAATCTCAGTGATTGATTTGTAAGAATGTGTGTGAGTTTTCACTTTTTTCAATCATCTTATCTTGCTGTGTCTCTTACTCATCTCTGGTGGAGTCCACATAGAGAATCATAGTTGAATAAAATTAATTGTATCATTGTTGTCTTAGAGCATTGGCTGCAAAACTTCTCAATGTATCTTTATGGGAGGGTTACTCTATGCAGAATGATTTTACTTTGAGAAGGAGATTTGGAGTGTAAGACAAGGCAGAGGCTTTCATATGAAGGCTAAAACCCAATTATAGCACAAGAATATGGGGGAAAGGGCAAGGAGGGAGGGGGCAGCATGTGCGGAGGGAGGGCGATTGGTGGGATCACACCTACGGTGCATCTTAGAAGGGTACTGGTGAAACTTACTAAATGCAGAATATAAATGTCTTCATATAGTGATTGAGAAAATGCCATGAAGGCTATGTTAAACAGTTTGATGAAAATATTTCAGATTGTATATGAAGCACATTGTGCCCCATGATTGCACTAATGTACACAATTAGGATTTAATAAAAATTAAAAAATAAAAAAGACAAGGCAGGGGAAAGACAAGTTGGTAAGGTTAAAGATACCTATCTCCACAGAAGCTAAAAGAAGGTGGGGCTTTTAGAATCATCTCTGTGGGTGAGAGGTTAAAACAATAGAGTTCTCAAAAGTAAATGAACCAATCAACAAGAGAGACGTCTGCTGTGGTCACTATTGGAGGTTGAGGAGGTGGCATTATTTTCAGCACCGTATCTAGGAAGTAGCTCCTTCCTGGCACCCAGCCCGTCTTCCAGTGCAGATTTCTTCCAGTGATACCTACGCAGCACCTTCAGAGATGACACCTGGTGCCTCAGCACATGTCTTCACCCAAGAACTAATGACTTTGGATCTCTGGAGAGATTTGTACTTTGTGAGATTATTATATTTATTTTTTATTCTCTCTCTCTTTTTTTTTTTTTTTTGACGAAGTCTCACTGCATTTCCCTGGGCTAGAGTGCCATGGCGTCATCATAGCTTACAGCAACCTCAAATTCCTAGGCTCAAACAATCCTCCAGCCTCAGCCTTGGCTGGGACTGCAGGTGCTGGCCATTATGCCCAGCTAGCTTTTCTATTTTTTTATTAGAGATGAGGTCTCACTCTTGCTCAGATTGGTCTCAAACTCCTGAGCTCAAGGGATCCACCCACTTATGCCTCCCAGGGTGCTAGCATTACAAGCATAAGCCACCACACCCAGGCACTTTATAAGATTCTGATGACCTCTGAAGTCTGACATGCATGACTTTAATATTAGAAGATCAGGAGGATGTATTTACTTAGCAACATGGTAATCCTTTCCTCAATTTTACCTGTAATAATGTATACAGAGTAGTGCGTCTATAGTTCTGGAAGGAAAGTAACATAATAATAATAGATAAATCTATCCTGGAGCTACATTTAGTAAAGCAATGCCATCACCACAGAATCTCCCTAAAGAGTCGCTTGTATCACTCTGTCCTCTCACTGGCAAACGCCAGCCTGAAATCCATATTTATCATTTTCTATGATGTTCTAGTAGGTTGAATTTTATAAAATTGCCGTATCAAACGGGCGATAGGATTGTTATTGTCTTGCTGTGCATGTACGTGTTTCCATTCAATTTATAATTTGCCGCTTCTCAAATTTATGCAAAGTTTGATCTTAACGTATACATTTATGAAATTTATGAAAAGTTTGATTTTAACGTATACATTTATGAAAATGTATGGATGGTTCAGTGCCCATAGCTCAGTGGTTAGGGCGCTGGCCACATACACAGAGGCTGGTGGGTTGGAACCCCGCCCAGGCCTGCTAAACAACAATGACAACTACAACAAAAAAATAACCTGGCGTTGTGGTGGGTGCCTGTAGTCCCAGCTATTCAGGAGGCTGAGGCAAGAGAATCATTTAAGCTCTAGAGTTTGAGGTTGCTGTGAGCTGTGGTGCCACAGCACTCTACCAAGGGTGACATAGTGAGACTCTGTCTCAAAAAAAAAAAAAAAAAGAGAGAGAAAGAAAGAAAAGGAAAAAAATATTTATGGAAAGTTGGATCTTAATGTATACATTTATGAAAATTTATGAAAAGTCTAATTTTACTGTATGCATTTTTCATGTTAATTGTTTTCTCAGTATTGCACTTTTGGCATTAAATCATGTTGTGTGTAACGGTGATCAATTTAGTTTCAATGCTGTATATTTTCATATCATGTATGGTGACTTTTTGGCCTTGATGTCTTTTCTAATACTTCTAATGTAAATTTTGCTTGTGTTTGTTTTTATGTTATTATAAACAGATGTGTTTGAATATTCCATGTTTGTTGTCTGATAGAAATGGGAGAGAGGTTTATACTTTGTATCTTGTTTTTTTCCCGAGACAGAATCTCACCTTGTCGCCCTGGGTAGAGTGTATGGCCTCATAGCTCACAGCAACCTCAAACTCCTAGGCTCAAGTGATTCTCTTGCCTCAGCCTCCTGAGTAGCTGGGACTACAGGTGCTGCCATAACATCCAGCTATTTGTAGAGAAGAGGTCTTGCTTTGTCTCAGGATGGTCTGGAACTCCTGAGCTCAGTCAATCCATCCGCCTCAGCCTCCCAGAGTGCTGGGATTACAGGCGTGAGTCTCAGTGCCCAGCCTTGAGATTTATACTTTGGAGGAAATTATTGCACATAAGGTTGCACCTATGAGGAAGGAGAAATAAATCTTACACTTCTTAATGATCCTGAGAAAGCAGCTGGCAGCTTCAGGATAACTCCTCCACCAAAGATAAGAACGAACTTTACACTGACCTAAAATAACATTGAAAAGCAAAATAAAGACTCTGTAACTAATAAAAACACCCTGGTTTCTAACATCTGTAGTCATAACTATGTAGCTGATGTTGAAGAAAAAAAAGGCATAAAAGAGTTTTGAAAGAAGTCTTTCTGGGAACTCAGCATTTTATGCATTGAGGCACCTGAGTTCTCTCTGGCAATTAAAGGTTCTTCCTCTACATTTTTTGGTGTTAAGTGTCCGTCAGTTTTAATTCATCATTTTCCTGCTACATTTCTGGTTCCCTGACTGGGAAGACGAGCAGGTGGATTGGGACTGAGAGACTCTGGGGGCTTCCCCACACCAGGTGTAGCACCTTTTGGGGTACTCCCCAGTGCCCTGACTGACGCCATTCCCTAAAAGTGCTCCCATGCTGATTACATGGGGGGAGGCCCCCCAGTGTCCTCACCAGCAGCTCTCCAACAGAAGAACAAACATGTGGAGAAAGAGCACATCCAGACTTAGGTAAGGAGAACTGGATTAAAATGGGGATAGTACTAGGAAAGCCCACTCCAGAGAGTGGAAGAGGAACTTGATCACCTCCTTGAGGTGGGAGCCTCAGTAAAAAGGAACAGGAAAAGGAATTGACCTCCACGAATCAGTCATGAGGCAAACTGGCAAACTCACCTCCAGGAGGCAGGGGGCCTCAGCAAGAGTAGAAGGGATTGGGAGGAATCGTTTAGCTTCTGTGAATAAGTGGTGTGTGAAGGGTGAGGGACTGTTTGTGTAGCTCCATGACTGGTCACAGTTACGGAGCTCGATTGGGCTCTAACCTGCAGTTCTGTGGAGACGTCATTAGGCATAAAAGTGACTTGCTGAGCAGCTGCAACTAGGTCTGGGGTTTATAAACCCACCTCAGCTAAGATGCTCCTTAAAGCCATGTGAGAGGAGCAGCCAGGTGGGCCGAGAGATCTTCAAAGCCCACCCCACCCCCACCCCGCCTTTGTTGTCTGTGCTGCAGCTGCTGGGCTAGGTCCGGGTCTGGTGCTGTCTAAGGAAACTCCCCTAGGGTTGATGGTTCAGAATTTTAAGAAAGGCTTTGTAGAGGACTGTGGAGTTGCTATGACCCCTAAAATGTAGAGAAAGCTTTGTTAGCCAGAATGGCCATCCTTTGGAGTAGGCTGGCCACTAGAAGGGAGTTTCAATGTAGGTCTAGTAAAGTAGGTATGGAGTGTAGTAGTCCCCATACAGAGACACTTGGCTGACCCTGGTGTTAGAGCCACCCCTGTAGCTAAGAAGACAGCTGGCAATTGCAATGGTAGCTAAAGCAGAGGAATGAAAGATTAAAAGACCTGGTGACAAACTAAAAGGCCAAGTTCTAGCAGATTCTAATCCAGAGGACCCACCTGAAATACAAATAAGGCCATGATAACATTTACTGATAAGAGAACCATGGACCTCAAGGTTCCTACACCACATCTATTGTTAACTATTACTATGCCCCAGGAAGAAGAATGGAGATTTTTCATGAGGCCGGAACAAGAAGACTTAGAGTCAGAGTTAATTGCTCAGTGGCCTAACGTATGGGCAGAAAACAACCCCCCTGGACTAGCCATAAACCAGGAACCTGTGTATGTGAAACTAAAGAGAGGGTCACCACCTGTCAGACAAAGGCAGGGTGGCACTGGAGGAATGCAGGCCTCTTTAAACAGGCTAAACTCTTATGGAATTATCCACCCCTGCCAGTCACAATGGAACACCCTCTTTTGCTAGTACCAAAGCTGATACCTCAGAGTATCACCCTGTGTAGAACTTGAGACTAGTTTATCAAGCCACTGTAACTTTGCAGCTGACAGTGCCAAACACTCTCCTTAGCTTGGTATCAGCAGAGGTTTCTTGGTTCACTTGTTTAGATTTGAAAGATGCCTTCTTTCCTATCTGAGTGGCTCCAGTAAGTCAGAAGCTATTTGACTTCCAGTGGGAAGACTCCCAAAATGGAGTCGTTCAACAACATAACTGGACCTGGTTGTCACAAGGATTCAAAAACTCCCCTACAGTCTTTAAGGATGCACTGCTCAGAGACCTGTCAACCTTTCCTGTACAACAGTTACAATTTACCTTACCGCAATATGTGGGTGATTTACTAGTAGGGCATGAGACTAGGAAAGGATGTGCTCAAGGAACTGATATGTTGTTAAAACATTTAGAAAACTGTGGATATAAAATTTCCAGAAAGAAGGCACAGTTATGCCAAGAAGTATAATATCTGGGATTCACCATAGCAAAAGGCCAGAGGAGCTTGGGTCTGGAGAGGAAACAGGTAATTTATAACCTGTCTGTTCCCAAAGCCAAGCGGCAGTGTGAGAGAATTTTTAGGGGTAGTCGGCTTCTGTCACCTATGGATCCCAAATTTTGCTGTGCTTGCTAAGCCCTTGTATGAAGCTATACAAGGGGGGTGATAAGGAGCCCCTAGTGTGTGAGGCCCCCCAGGAAAAAGCATTCTGAGCCATTAAAGAAAAGCTAATGACAGCTCTGGCACTTGGCCTACAAGACTTAACTAAACCTTTCACTTTGTATGTATCAGAGAGAGAAAAGATGGCAGTGAGAGGCTTAACACAGACTCTGGTGTCATGGACTTGCCCTGTTGAATACGTGTCTAAACAATTAGACAGAGTGGCTAGAGGCTAGCCGTCCTAAGAGCTCTAGCAGCAACAACTCTATTTGTACAAGAAGCTGATTAACTTCAAGACAAAACCTGGTTGGACTTTATTTGTGAATAGTAGCAGTTTTATAGATGCCTTTGGTCCTTGAAAGGCAGGATAGCCAGTGGTTATGGACAGTGAAGTAACAGAAGTCCCAGGACTCCCACCTGGGACATTGCCTAAAAGGCAGAAATTACACCACTCACCAGGGCTCTGGAATTAAGTAAAGATAAAACAATCAGCATTTACACCACTCACCAGGGCTCTGGAATTAAGTAAAGATAAAACAATCAGCATTTATACTGATTCAAAGTATGCCTTTTTAACCCTGCATGTGCACTGTATAGAGAAAAAGGACTATGAAACTCAGCTGGAAAACAATTAAGTATCACCAAGAGATTTAAACTTCCTGAAGGCTGTGTGGAAACCTAGCAAGGTGATACTAATACATTGCAAACGACGCCAAAAGGGACAAGGACATGTTATTTTAAGAAATATTAAAGCTGATGCAGAAGCACACCGGATAGCAGCAAGCCAATGCGTATTTGCAGCCCTACTACCTTGGGTCCCAAATGTAACACCAGTATACAGCAAAAAAAAAAAAAAAAAAAAATTGGAGTGGTCAGCACAAGGGCAAGCATTTGTCATAGATGATGGTTGGATGTGTTTACCAGATGGAAGAATAGTTGTGCCAGAATTATTGGAAACTACTGTAGGGCAGGCTCTGCATGAACCCACCCATCTGGGACACTCCACTCAGGAACAACTACTAGGGAAGTATTTCTATATAAGACATCTAGCAAGCCTGGCAAAAACAATAAGTCAAAGAAGTATCACCTGTAGCCAATTTTCCTGGTCTACACTCTGCAGAAGCTTGAGGATGAGCAGCAGCGGCATGGGACTGATTGTTTTCTTTGGACTTTTTCACCTGTCCTCTTTAATTTTAGGTGTAAGACATGGAGAAGATTGTAAAAAATGCATCCAAGAGGTAATGTAAACTAGAAAAACTGTCAAAACTGTGTTATTAGTTTACTCTTATTGTAAATAAACAGGAAGCCTGAAGGACCTTGCATGTACAATAACCCCCAATATCAGGTATGTGGGCCCCCCAGTGGGCCTGCTGTTTGCTACAATCTTTCTGAACCCCCAGAGCAGACTGAATTTGCTGTGTGGTAGACGGATATCCCTAGAAAGACCATAACCCCAATTATAATGGAAGGAATACGTAAGTATTACTAACCTTTGATGCTTGTTAAGTTTTTAATAATGTGACATTTGAGGGAGCATGTACAAATCCGTCATAGAAAAGACAATATACTAAAAGAGATAAGTACATATTCCAGAGATTAGGCACCTGTGTAGGATGTATGTAGTGGCCCTGTATAATTTGGGCCACATGGATTAATCCAAATGACAGTAATGCAGTAGATTTAACTAAAGGGAAAACTCCTTTGCCTCGTACCCCTGGAAATTTTTACTCATTAGACGGTAAGCCTCCTTCCCCTTGTTGTAACTGGGGAAATTGTAATCCACTGATACTAAATATAACCAACCTTGCTGATCCTAGATGGGCAAAAGGTGAAAGCCTCATGTTAGGAATGAATGTAATAGACCCCGTCATAGGTATAACAGTTAAAAGTAAAATAGCCAAAAGAAACTCATAGCCTATGTACCAGGCTTTCTATGACAACAACCTGCTCCAGACCTTCCTTCTAAAACTAAAAACTTATCCCTCCACCTGGCAGAAAACATTGCTCAATCTTTGAATACAACATGTTGCTTCATCTGTGGTGGAACAATGATGAGCTGCAAATGGCCCTGGGAAGCCAGAGAAGTCATTCCCTCAGATCCCACTCCTAATGTCACTCACTGTAAGTGTGCAGTGGGAGTAGCTTCTGGACACTAAAAACATCCATCATAGGTCAATACTGTTTGGCCAGAGAAACAAACAACTTCACCATCCTGGTAGGGAAGCTGTCATGTCTAGGTCTAAAAATGTATAAATGAAAGCACCGATAGTGCCACCTGGTGGAGCAAGGACATAACTGAACTAAACCCCCTGAGTAGATCCCCAAAGCTCAGAGCTGCTTGGGACCATCCGGTGATTAGCATTAACTGGGCAGCTCCACCAGGTCTGTGCGGAATCTGTGGACACCGGGCCTACGTTAAGCTTCCTCCAAGATGATATAGGAATTGTGTAATAGGTATGAACAAATCTTCCTTCCTCCTACTGTCCCTAGAGAGTGGAGAACTGTTTATGCTTCTAGACGGAAAAGACAAAAGCATGATGTAGTAATAGGAGACTGGAGTGACAATGAATGGCCTCCCCAGTGAATAATTCAATATTATGGTCCAGTCACCTGGGCTGAGGCTAGGTCATGGGGATACAGAACCCCAAGATATATGTTAAATCTGATTATCCACTTACAAGCAGTATCAGAAATAATAACAAAGGAGACCAGCAAAGCCCTAACCCTACTAGCTCATGAAGAAACCCAAATGAGAAATGCTATTTATCAAAACCGATTGGCCCTAGATTACCTTCTAGCAGCTAAGGGAGGCATGTGGGAAAGTCAGTTTAACTAACTATTGCACACAGATTGATGATGAAGGGCAAGTAATTGAAGATATAACTAAAAGGATAATGAAAAATCTCATGTATCTATGCAAGTGTTGAATGAATTTAACCCAGATTCTTTATTTGGTGGATGGTTTTCTAAATTAGGAGGATTTTATAAACTTTGTTTTTATAATCAGAGGATGTTTGCTTTTGCTTTTATAATTACCTTTGTTCAATTTCTCAAAGGGGGTGGTCAGGACAGACGTGTAGCCCATCTCTCCCAAGACATCAGGTGAGAGGGAGGGGGCTCTGGATCTTTCCCCGTGTGGATAGACAGCTGGAGATGTGCAGTGAATTGGTGAATTGCTGTATTTGAGGTCTAATTCAAAACCTAGGACTCTGCTATAGAGTTTTCCACTGCCGGGCCACCAGCAGGTGAACCCTCCCTCACAGGAGGACAGCAGTTCGTAATTCACAAAACCTAATTAATTAAAGTTTCGGTGAAGTGTGGATTCCTGAGTTTGGTGACCAAAAAGGGGTGCCGCTTGGAGCCATAGAGGGCTAGGCAGCCCAAAGGAAAATTGAGGGGAGGATCCCCCCTAGGAAACAGGCATTTTGAATTGTCCTAAATGGTGGACACCTTTTCCCAGATCATCAGGAGTGATTAAACAGACTATACCATCCCTGGTGGGGAATCCTGGTGAGGTCTGGCTGTTCAGGCTGTGCGGGGAACTGGGGCTCAATGGAGAGACTCTGAGCTGCGGAAATTGGAAAAGAGGTCCCTGCACACTGCAGCTGCGGGAGTGGCAGCTGAGGCTCCCAAGCGATGGCAGCAGCGGAGCCCAAGCAGTGGCAGTGGCTGCAGCAGTGGCAGCCAGCCCCTCTCCCACAGCTGATTGCAGTTGTCAGTTCATGGGAGCAGAGTGGAAATATTTGTGAAGCGTGGACTCTTGCACCAAGTTTGGAGGTCGGATAGGAGTGCTGTCTGGAACAGAGCACCTGAAGTGGGGCAATATTTAGGAAACAAACTGTTATAGAAACTCCAAAAATGGCTGGCCAGGTAGAGTGGTTACCATGGTAACAAAGTAAACTGTGAATCAGGTCTAAGCCTGGGAACCACTCACAGCACCACCTGGTGTCCAGAAAGTACATTATAATTGCATTATAAATTTATTCCTACTAAAGTTGACATCTACCTCATACCTATAGATGTGTATTTCTATATATATACAAGAATAATATTTTTGAGGTTGGTGCTTTTATTTTCTTTCATCCTTTTCTTAGAGGAGCCATTGTTAATTAATTTTTTATTTTTTATTTTTTTATTTTATTTTATTTTTTTTTAATTATTTTTTATTGAGTCATAACTGTGTACAATGATTCAGGCTTGGAGTACAGTGTGCGGGCTTCCCATACAATCGGAGATATTTTTATCCACCTGATTAATGTAACATTCATGATATTT
>CAUYRH010012251.1:0-38504 GCA_963574655.1 Perodicticus potto | reverse complement strand
CTGCAGGCTGGGCTCCAGCCCACCTCAGCAGCTCCCCATTCACCTCTGGAGAAGAATAGTGGGAGCCGGGAGCTGCCTTTGTTCCTTGGCTTTCGGGTTGTCTCCATTGTCCTTGCTTCCTTTTTAGGATGTGTTTGCAAGTGTAACAAAGAAATCCCGCAGACCCTGAGCCCTGTGTTAGTCCTTAGCATTTCCTCCTCTGAATCATGCCCTGGTTTCCCTTGGCAACTGCCCACAAAGCAGGTCTCCCTGTAGTTTTAGCACTTCATAGCTGAATCCTGTTGTCAAGGTTGCTTATTATCCCGAATCCAGATCATTCTTGTTGTGGTCATTAGGAGACAATATATTTGTCCATTTGTCATTCAATGCCTTTTTTAATCCTAATAATGAAAAGGCAGACCATAAAGAAAGGCAGGATCATAAGGTGGCAGAGTAGAGTGCTTTCACCCCAGAAGAATCTGTGATATCTGGTTAAATCACACCGTGTTTAGGGCAGTAGGGTGGAGATTTGTCTACTCCACGCACAACCAGTAGAGTCATTAAATGCCACTGCTAGAAAGGGTCACAGACAGCGTTCTGAAAGTCACCAAAGGGCCAAGAGCATCCAGGTCCTTAGAGGCTAATCGCCTTGCTCAAGGCCCACCGGTCACTTAGCATTTGACTGAACTAGCTCTCCTGACGCCAACACTCTTAACCTTGTGTGGTGTCCCCTCCCACACCAAACTCATGTGGGCAGCAGGTACAAATCCCAGATCCCAGACTCAGCTGTGTCCTGGGTTGAATTGTGTTTCCAAACAAGGTATGTGTAAGCCCTAACTCCTGGCACCTGTGAAAGCGACTTCGTTCGGAAATGGGGTCTTTTTCAATGCCTTCCAGCTAAGGTAAAGTCCTACTTGATGAAGTCTTCGTGAGAAGAGGAAAAGACCCAAAGAGATTCACGGAAGTTCCCGTGAGGACAGAGGCAGAGAGTGCAGTGAGGCAGCTGTGAGCCAAGTGACAGCAGGGATCGCTGGCAACCCCCAGAAGCTAGGAGGGGGAGAGGAAGGATTCTCTCCTGAGCCTTCAGAGAGAGTACAGCCCTGCTGCCATCTTTGTTTTATACTTCTAGCCTTCAGAGGGAGAGAGAGAGAGAGAGAATACACTTCTGTTTCAAGCCGCCTGCTTCATGGTTGTTACGGCAGTCCTAGGAAATGAGCACATTTATTAAATACAATGTTCTTTTTTTCTGTAATTCAGTGTGCTTATTACGTTCTGTTCCTCAGGGTGGGATACACTTAGTCAGGTTCCAGGCAGGATCTAAGCTACAGGGCGATCACACGTGTCCCACACGGTTGTCTGGAGACAGCCCTTGATTCCCTGAGGCTTCTTCAGATCTGATGGCTCCCGCTCTTCCCAGCCTGCCAGGGACACACGACTGTCAGAGGGCGGTTTGCGTTCCTAACAGCTAGTTGTAGTGTTACAAACATGTCCCTAGTGAGTGCTTCTCTGCTGTGACAGCTCTGCTGTCCCGTCTCGCTTCCTGGGACCCACATACCTCTTTTCTCTCACCTCCACCTCTGCAGTCATGAAAAAATAATTAGACCCAGTTCCCTGCAAACCCATTTCTTAGTATTCTTCCTGTTCTCTTTATCCATGGCCTGAATCCTCTAACTTCCTTGGAATTTGGGTCACAAACCCCCCAATGTTGAACTACGTTTTCAGTTTTCTGTTTTGCAATCAACCCGGGTTACTTGCTATAGAGGAGGGCAAGAAAAGTGGGATGTGCTGGTGGGAAAGCAAAGAATCTTAGTTCATTAATCACATTAGTATCCGAATGAATGTGAAATGAAAGAAAACCACAGTCCCGAAGGCCGAGACATGAAACCAGACGTCCACGGAGCTCCTTTCTAGCTCCAAATACTCGAGCAGGGTCAGTTCATCTCTCCGGGCCTTTGCGCTCTCAATGCACCAAAGTGGGGAATTAAGACCTTCCTTCACACGTTGTGAAAATTAAATGTAATGGGATAATTTAGCAAAATCAAAGCGTCTCCTCTCAGAAGAAGCCTAAGGAGGATACCGACTAGTTGAGTCAACATGTAGCAGAGAGAACTGCAGACCGGCTTGATGGCCGCGCTCTTTCCTAAGGAAGCGGCCTCGGGGCCGGTCCTGAGCCCCGAGATGCGCGGTGCTCGCGTCTCCTGCTGCTGCGGGGCCGGGATCTGGTTCTCGGAGGGTTTTTCTTTTGCGGAGGAAGGACTAGCCTGGCGATGAGAGCGAGGTTTTCAATTCGTCCCTATCAGCATTATTCTTGAGCTTTGATCCTTTTGTGCTTTCGCGAACCCTCTGCAGACGGAAAACCTTCTATCTCGGTCTGCACCCGCGTCCTAACCCGCGGAGCTCCCGGGGGAATTGGGCGCACCCTGGTCTCAGCAGGTGGCGCACCCCGGGCCGAGCTCCGCCGACCACCAGATCTTCCTTCTCCGACGAGGAGGTTGCGGTGCGGCTGGGAAGCCACTAGATGTCGCACGTGGGGAACGTTCGTCACAGCTCCCCGCGGCTTCTGCAAGAAGGGAAGGTGCTAAGCTCTAGTCCCTCTTCACGGGGAGTGACCACCAATGTCACACCAGGGACAGGCTGATGCTGTCTGTGGTTGGTCCACTTAGCAAGAGCCCAGAAAGGCTGCACGTCTTCTCTGTTGACAATTGTTTGAAAAGACTCCACTTTCAATTCAGTCAATGCAGAAAAAAGTGGGAGATGAAATAATGTTATTGAGGCAAAGGACGGAGAATCTCTACTGGGATTTTCTACATGATTTTGATTACCGGTTCCCATCCTGATCTGACAGTGACAATCTGTGACAGTGTTTTTGGGGGTAATGTTCAACAAAAAATTACTCGCAGCTACTGCATACAAGGTACAGCCCTAGGCCCTGGGAAAGTAGTGGCAGACAAAACCACGGTTCTTGTCCTAGGAGAAGGATTAGTGGAGTTAAACAAAGAAACCTGGTCTTTGTGAAGTCAGAAACACAAGGACGAGTAGTGAGTGTTCCTGTAACTAAAGATGTTTACCTTAAGGAACTGGCCTTTTAAAATTATTTCTATTTTGTATTAGTGGGTCGGGGGTTTTTCTTTCAATATTGTTTTTAGAAAAACAAAAGTTGGGGGCTCTATTTTGGTGTTCTGCTATAGTTTTTGGAAAATGTTCTAGTCTTTAAAGTCACATAATCTGAAAACCCCTGTGTCTAATATCCCTAAATGTCTGCTGGCGGAGCCCAATATGCCCCCCAGTAAAGATTATCCTCATTACAGCCACTTCTCCCCACTGATGGTGGAGAAGCCATCCACCCAAGAAAGTAGAAACAAAAGACACCCTCCAGATAAATAGAAACTGAAAATAAACAGAATCATAAATTAGGTAATAAATGGCATTAAATCTTTTCCTAGGGAAACAATTTTACTAATGTACTGGTTTTTGCCAAGACATTATTGATACATACTAAGTTTGGGTAGGTAAGATTGCTTTATAACTTATGCTTTTATGTAGTACATAGAGTCCCAAGTGGAATTTAGCTTATCCATTATTCTCTAGGTAAACAGTCTGGAATGGGAGACACAGAAAGGAGAATTCTCTACCTAAAATAACTGACCATACCGAGTTAATACAAGATTCTCCCTCCATATTATAATCCATTCAGCTCCAATCATTTAAAAACCTATTGCAAAAGGATGTTTGTTTAATGTCAGCGAGAACCCAGAAATGATAAAATGATATGTACATGTGCAGAACTAAATATACCCAAATTAGTGTATGCATTATAGCAAGAGCCCTCAAATAGAGAACTTGCTGCTTTTACTGGGAACAAATGCCAAAGAAGTCAAGAATATGGACAAGTAACAGGAAATGTAAGGGGAAATGGGGCAAAGGGGAAAGGAGCTGAGCCGTCCAGAGTTGCTAGTCCAGGATAAGCTGTACTTCGTGATATTCACCCCCTAGGTGCCTATAAACGTGAGAAGAACTAGATGGGGGAAAGTCCTCCTCTTGACTAGGGAATTCTGAAGGAAGCATGCTGGCAAGGCGGTGGTGGTGCATGGATTTCTTGGATACCAGGCAGCACGATGTACCCAGACAGGTGTCCAAAACTACAGAGCTTTTCCCCCAATACCAGGAGATACATGTGACTGACAGAAACAGCCCTTCAGAGGAGGCTTGCTGGGAGTGTCCAGAGTATGGCCTTTAGCTGTCATCCCCTTGGGGAAGTGACTATGCCGCAGGTGTTGCTAACTTGCCTAACGCCCTTCCTAGGCCAGCCCACTTCCAATGAGTGACTGCCATGGAACACCGCAGTCATTTCAGCACATTTCAGCTATCCAAACTCCAGAAATCCCCCAGGGATCAGGGGAAGCTATGCTATAATTTGAAAGCTTTTGTCTCCTCCAAATTTATATGTCAAAACTTAATTCCCCACATAATAGTATTAAGGGATTGAAAGGTGATTAGGTCATGAGGGATCCACCATCACAAATGGCACCCTCAGAAAAGAGGCCCAACACAGCTTGTTTGACCTTTTTCCATGTGAGGGCAAAACAGGGAGGTGCCATCTATGAAGCAGTGAGCGCTCACTAAGCATCAAATCTGCTGGCACCTTCAGCTTGGACTTCACAGCCTCCAGATTCATAAGCAATACATTTCTGTTCTTTATAAATTACCCAACTAATTACCCAAATGGACAAACGCAGGTTGTCCATAAACCCTACATCACATCTCAACTTCCCCTCTGCTAATCTGCCTCTCATCCATAGTCACTCACTAGTAAACATTCTGCACACTAACCTCTGCCTTGGAGTCGGCTTCTTGGAGAACTCAGCCTGCACCAGGATGCATGGAGATACAGATGCTCATGAGTAACATTCAAGCAGTTTCCCTTCTCCACTTGGAGCAATAGTGGGTGTTCCCGAGAGAGAGAAAATATTAATAATCAACTTACTATATTCAGGACACACCTGTAGTCCCAACTGCCTGTGAGGTTGAGGCAGTAAGATCACTGCAGCCTAGGGGTTTGAGACAAACCTGAGCAACACAGAAACACCCCCCATCTCTAAAAACAACCAGCCAATCAACAAAAGAATAGTGATGATACTTTTCAGCTGGTGTGGCTGGAGGAAAAAATACTGGTTATGAGTGGAAATGAAATAGCATTACTACCATAAAACAATGAATTAAAAAATCCAGTTTCTATTTTATTATCAGATAAAATATATATTTTTACTATGTTATAATTCCAGATACATTTCTGGAATAGAAATGTATTAGAAATTATAGTCTAAAATATATTTTTATGAGATTATAATTCCAGGTAACTGGGTTAACTCTTTTCAAAATCCAGTTTAAACACCTTTGGTCCTATTATTTTGACTGTAACTTCTTCAGAAAAAGTCTATCTCTTCTTCTGCTCACAGAGCACTTGATATTTGTGTCATTCAAAGGGGATGGGAGCTGGAAAAATGAGACATGGAAAAAAGCCCTCTTACCTGGGAGCAGGCAACAGGAGAGTATATGTCCTGTGAAGAATTCAAAAACAATAATGAAATTGACTATAAGGCAGCCTGCTTTTGATGATCATCATGTAGTTGCAATTCTAATCTATGTCAGTAACAAAATGCTCCTTCCTCTCAGGAGAAGTCTTTCCCTTTCCCACCTCCATCCTGCCTTCTTATACCCTGACTCAGTTTATACCCCAATTATGGCACCGATCACCGTATGTTATACTATGTACTCCCAGACTATGAGTGCTTCAGGACAAACTTAAGTATGGCTGATGTTTGCCTCCTCTTTTTCATCTCTGCCTAATCTCTCTTATAGCTCCTGACCCACAGTAGATGCCAAAAGTACTTAGTTGAAAAATAGAGGTTATTAAATTCCATTCTACATGTGGGAGTAGCAGGTGAGCACAGAAATATGAATCATAAAGTCTTCCAAACGTAAAGCTCTGCCAATGTTCCAAATCAACATCATTATGATCCCCTCAAACTCAATTCTCTTTTAGTTCTCCACATAGTTTTTCCATCAAAACTCTGCTTTTTCCTAATAGGGTTCAGGGTGGTAAGGTTCAGGACACATCACCCTAAAATCTGACTGTAGGAGACCAAAATATGCCACCCAAATATGCCCCTTTAGTATAAGGATATTTTGAGCTGTTTACTTTGAGAACCTGCTGACACAGTAGCTCTGAAAAGTTATACTCTTGTAAGAGAAATTCATGTTTATACAGGAAATTTCCATTTCTAAGAGCATCTCCTGTACCAGGAAGGAAAGATGACTGAGGCATCAGAGACTTTTAATCAATGGAGAGGCATTAACTTACATCTGCTCAACAAATCTTTCCCAAAGGACCTGGTGCAAGGGGGAAGGGGCAGGGCGGAGAATCAGTGTGTGTGCTCAGCCTGTCAAAGGGGCCAGGGCAGAGGACGCCTAGAGCAGAGAAAGGAGCTTTCTGGAGCAGTTAAGGTGAGTGAGGACCAGAGCAGCAAGAGGCTGGGAAGAAAATGGATATGAAATGAGATTTTAAGAAGTATTGCTCAAATTAAGGATCTGAGTTACTTTGAAATTTCTTTTGGTTGCCGTACAATGTTTTCTTTGTCTACCATAGTGTTAGTGAAAAATCACTTTCTACTCCAGACTCCATGTCCTGTGTAGGTAACTAAACAATTTAATGTTTGCAATCACCTTCCATGCCAGCGAGTGTCCATGGAAGGCATCCAATCACCTTTGCCTTCATCAAAGTTAACACTCCTCTTAATATCCATTTTTTCATCTGCAAACCAGGGCACTAGTGGCACTGTCTCACGGCATGGCTGTGAGGAAGGATTATGTGAAATCATCTGTGTACAAAGCCCTCCACTCAGCCTTTGGCACGACGGGAGCACTAAATACATGATAATGTGCCATTATTGTTCATGTTGGTTGATGATGAGAATCAAGCACCATCCTTGGAAGTCTCAAGGAAAAAATGTGTGTCCTGACAAACTAGATGGGACCAAAAACAAAGCAAATTACAGTGACTAGCATCAAAGCATTCCACCCCTTTGTCATCTGCAGACACAGCAGATTTTTATTTCTAACCGCTAACATGTCGAATTCCCCCTAAATAGTAGTTTCCTATGGTAAGCTTTTCCTATAATTTTAACATCTTCCTGCATTTCATTTGCTTAAGCTCCCCCGCACCCCATATTCCATCTTGTGTACTTGCTTCTATTCGATCTTCCTTCTAAGAAAGGGATTTAAAGATTGCAACCTCCTCTTGGCAGGTGGAGGCCTCTTCGATGCCTCTTTCCCTCCGGCTCCTTATCCTACACTGTAGACATCTCTCTCCAGAACAACTCGCTCATCGAGATCTCAGCTCTCTCACTTTCGGAGGTGACAAGGACAGAGCCCCTCCATCAGCTGAACTTTCTGTTTCATAAGGAAACGATAACAGTAACAGCAAAACCACACTCCCTCAATTGCTAGTTACAAGTAGAAGCCAGACACAACTTAGAATCAAATTCAAATCAATAGCCAAAACACTGGAACTAAAATGCTTTGAGCTACAGCGGTCCGGGGAACAGCATCTCTTTCCTCTCACTTTCTCCTACAGCCTGCTCTTTGCTCGTTATGTTGCAGGGGTCTGTCATCTTGTTCTTTTAGAGGTACAACGTTTTAAATCTACAGCTGAGGTTAGTGTGTGTGTGTGTGTGTCTGTGTTCATGTGCACAAAGACATGTTTTCCACTGGAAGATCCTATTTATCAGCAGAATCCCCAAGGCCCCTCCAAAGTTTGGCGCACTTTGTGGGACTCACATGCTTCACCTGCATTCTCAATTCCATTGACGTCTGTCTTCTTCCCACCTCGCTCCTTGCACTTATGTTATTTTCGCTCACTGACAGTCCTATATAAGCATTTTTGACCTCAAAGCAGAAATATTTCTTCCTTCTTACCACTGTCCGTGAGGATGACCTTGGGTGGAAGGCCTGCATCAGAGGCATTGCAAGGCAAAAGGGGTTTTCCAACAGTGCAGGTGCGGACGATGCAGGAGAGAGGTCGGCGTGAGTTTATAATACGCTAGAAAGGCAGATGTATTCACAACCAGCAGCCACGAAGAGGTCAACCTGTTAAAAGCCCTCGGAACAATAAACCTTCGGCTGGGCTGAAGCTGTCTGGGAAAGTTGGGATAAACCTTTTGAAATAAGTGACCTTCTAGTGTGTCTTGAGATGCCTTGGGAAGATTTATAGAGAGGACAGGTGGGGAAGAGCATTCTTGGCAGATATGGGAACAATAATTTGTTTGGGACAAATGTGTATGTGGCAGGGTACTCTGGAGTCAGACGAGGATGCCAGTGGAAGGCTTTGGGATCTCCATCAAGTCATATATGTGTCTGTATAGGTGTGTGCACATCCTGACATAGAGGCCTAGCCGGAGAAAATGTACTTCAGGTAGGAGTCCGCTCAGTCGCCAAGAAGTGTCAAGGTTGTGGGAGAGGGGATGGCAGATGGTGGCAGAAACAGACCTTCCGGAGGAGTCCAGCATCTGAGGATTAGAAATGTGGGGCCGAGTGTAAGTTACAGATGACAGATAGTTCCTTGAGACATAAGAAAGCACTTGACTCTGTCAGCGGGGAGAAAAGCCAAGTTTGTTATTCAGTTGTATGAACATTTTAAAGGCACTATGAATATAGATCCTTAAGCACCTCTCAGTTACTATTACCTGACGATTTTACCTGGAAGATTCCTGGGTTTTTCATAGAACATACATGGATTAGGTCATGGAATCACATGACCCTGTTATTTACAGGTAAAGGTCAAATGCAAAATGACTATTTTGAAAGGGGAACTCACATAATTCCTTTGCATGTTAACCAGTAACATGGTAGTAGACCCTTTATGCCGAGCACATCTTTAGTGCCTTGGCAAACAGGACTCTCTGTTATTCTCACTGATAAACACAGAACTATGGCAGAGGCTATGGGCCAAAGAACGTTAAGATTAAACATTGTGAAGTTGTTTGTACATTGCAGCACTCTGTGAAAGAGCCAGGTGTGTGTCCTGTGCCTAGGGATTCCTAGAGGCTGCTCAGCTGCCACATAAAGTTACTAAATAGGCTTTTAATTTACTGGATATCTCAGAACCCGTGGATAATGTTGCAGGTATCTGAAAATCGGCTAATGGAACAAGCTAAATGTGGCTGTCACTGATAAAGGGGCCATATTCGAACCATTGCTTTAGTTTGTAGAAGTAAAGCAATTTTAAGGAGGTGCTGAGAAAATAAAATTGAGTTACATTTAGTGGGAAGAGTAGGAGAAGATTTTTCTTCTGAAAATGGGTTTTGCCTAGGCCCTTTTTCCATGGGTTTTAAAGGTTTTAAAGATAATACCTTTTATTAGAAGCTGCTGTTTTATTGGGTATGTTTTTCTTTCTCTTTTTCCTCACTAAGTAATATCTACGAGTTATGTTTCAGGATGACACAATTCTTGTTTCTTCCACCATTACCTTGGTGATTTTTGTCTAAGCATGTGGCTGATGTAGAGGCTTAAATAAAAAAACCTCGGGGTCTCGCCAGCAGGAGCACAAGGGATCGTGTTTTATAGGATATCACAGATTTATTAGAAATAGAAGTTTCTTTAAGGAGAAGTGTGATGTGCACATAATTTGAAGGGCTCTGTTTCGGGTATGTTTAGGATCTGAAATAAATTCAAGCTTCTAAAATATTGAACAAACAAGAAATAGAGGATTCTCAGGGGTCATCTTCCTGGAAGTTGCCTTCCTCCTGCACCTTGTCTGCAGAAATTGTGACCAGTAGAGCTGCAGGGAGAAAAAACTTCCAGGAATCCCCAGGAACTGCATTTGCAGGTGGGAATCAGCAGAGAGTGAACCTCTAGAGTCTGAACTCTGCAGGGATCCAGAAATTCTAGCTATGAACTTCTCCCAGAAGGACTGAATTGTGTTAATAATGCCTCAAAGATATTTCTTGCTTATTGGTACACAGGGCCTAACACAAGGGTGTGACTCATTCGGTGCAGGCCAGTGTGGGGCGCAGATGAGGAGACGCAGGTGACCCAGACTTTGAAGTCTCAGCAGAGGAAAACCTGAGCAGAACCTTTCTCCAAGTCTGTCTCCTTGAGAACAGGAATATTTTCTAAGTCCAAGTATACAGGATTTCAATAGATTTAGGTAGATCAATGTATATGCTGCTTGAGTGGAAGAAATTATCAGAGCCACTTGTAATAGAATTTCTGTTAAAGAGGAAAATGCCTCTATTTGGGGAAATAATTTGTGAAATGGCCTGGGGTTAAAGATGAGAGCTTGGAGATGCTTGGCTAGAGAAATGGCGTAGTGGTTGTGCATTAGGAATAAACAGGGATTAGGGGAAAAGAGAGTCAAAAGCAGAGAGGTTAAGGCCTGGTTGAACTACACGGACGGCAATGACGGCTCAGAACAGGATTCCTAAGGTTCATCGTTAAGTTCTGTTGCCATACTTTGAATCTCCTTCTAGCTTGTAAAGATTGTCAACTCAGTCTGTTGTGTACCCCAAGGATTCGTGTAATCGCTAAGATGACACTTTCTTAGGGCATAGGAGCCAGATGCAAAACAACCAAAGAAAACCATTGTGTATGTGGTCTGTGTGGTGGCTCATGCTTATAATCCTAATACGCCGAGAGACTGAGATGGGAGGATTGTTTAAGGCCAGGAGTTCAAAACCAGCCTGAGCAGGAGCAAGACCCCCATCTCTACCCCAAACCGAGTAAATTAGCTGGATATAGTGGCAGATGCCTGGAGTCCCAGCTACTCTGGAGGCTGAGACAAGATGATCACTTGAGCCTGTGAGTTTGAGATTGCAGTAAGCTAAAGGACGCTGCTGCCCTTTTCCCAGGGCAACAGAGTGAGCCTCTTGTCTCAAACAAACAAACGAAAAAGATATGTAAGCATTCTGATATCGGGTCTTTATCTCTTTAAGTATAGTTTTGTGATTTGAAAATGTTAATCAGAATGTTGTGCATATGTGTATATTTATCTTGGATGTCTAGGCCCTTTATAGAATTAAAGGTATTTAGAAGTTGTTTGCAACTGTGCTTTTTATTTTCATTTTTTGCTAATCTACTTGAAATCCTGCCTGGACTATTTAAAAGATAATTTTATGTGGTGGCAGTTTAAAGTATCTTGATCCTATCTTGTATACAGAATGTTATGATTGCTACTTAACAGAGAATTTATTAGTCTAATTCCACATCTTATCATAACCACTTAGTTTGAACACTGGTGCTCCACTTGGATTTCTTAAGCTTTATATATCCCTGATATAGACTTTGTTAGCTAAAAACATTTCGTCCATGAATTTCACCAGTTAGCAATTTAATTCTCTACAAAGGTTTTTCTTGTTTAAATATGAAATCACAACTTATGCTTTTATCTAGGGATTACTCATCTAGAAATATAGTTATTTTAAATTGTGGGTAAACCTAATCATGCAAAATTATAGGATATTATACATTTCAAAATATTACCCCTAAGAAAATTTCATATGAGCAAAACTATTGCCCTGTATGTTAGAAGAATCCTACTGGCTTGTTTAGAAATGTTTTTCTCCTAAAGATAAAGACTCTGTCAGTGTTTGTTTAAAAGACCCAGTCAGGCAGTTGGCATGTGGCATCCAAAAAGCCTAAACACTTTTTAAATAAAGATGATGTAAGTCTAATAAATAAAAATTACCCAAATAGTCACATTTTAAATCAATGAGACTATGTCTCAAAAAAATGCATCTTGATAAATATCAGTTTATAAATTATCTCTTCTTGAATTTCTTGAGAATGCCTTGTCTCTGTCTTACACCTTCAGTATTTCCCTCCGTAGCAGCAGGCCTGTGTTACCATGAGGTTGTTGTCAAGACTAAGGTTCTAGATTTAAGTTTGTAATTTCAGGAACCATCCCTACTCTCAACACTTTTAAAGAAAGTATATATGTGAGAAAAATGAAATACCTCTTCAATGTTCATAGGGAAATTATTTACTTAAATGTTTATTTCTTTGAGGTAGTTATCATCCTATGAAGCTGTGTGTCATTGCATGGTTTTAGGTTTTCTTTGGAGAGATTATATAGATTGATAAAAGAACTGTTAAAATGTAAAGTATTATATTGTCATGGGTAATGTGCTTCTTGAAAATCTTGAGAAGCTATATGACCTATCAAAGGAATTATAAAGGTGAATTAATCCTGTGGAAGTTTCAAAACTCCTCATTTGGGCCTTGTGTTTCTGATGAGCCGTGACGGCACAGACAGGCCCCTTTGATGCCGCAGCAGTGATGGTGTAGAATTCCTCCCAGGACCGATGGTGATATGGGGCCGGCTGCTTCTGAGTGCTCAGCGGGGCTGCGGAGGAAAAACAATCATAAACTAGGCTTTTTAATTTTGGGCTTAAGGCATGGTCAGAGGATCGTGATTAAAATAATTTTTTACCTTTGATAACCACAGGGCTTCCATAGCTAAAATAAGACCTGGGGGTTGCTGATGATTAGAGAGATTGAATTCACAGCTTCCCAGGGTCACTTCTGTGGCAGAGAAGGAGGAAAACAGCGAGGACTGGAAAGGCGCCTTCATATCCGCTTGGACAGTGCTGAATGTCCCCAACCCAGTTCCCACAGGGCTTCCTCTGCCAGCAGCAGCAAGCACTCGTGGTTTTGATTGATAAAGCTGGCCTTGCTTGCCTAAAATAACCTTGTCTGAGATGAATGTATTATAACAGGGGTGCTGACCTTTTCCACAGCCTACCCTATTATTTCCAAGTGATGGGGTGCAGGAAACCTTACCCCCAAATAGGGCACCTTGGCATATCGAGTCTTTTAAGCTGAAGGAAACAGACAACTACAGATGTAGAAATGTCTCTTTGACCTTCTCCTACAGCGTCTACACCGTTGTAGATGGTATAGAACCCCCCCTCTCCTGACAGGTGTTCTTGCCTTATCCCCCAAGGGAAGGAATGTTACCGTACAGGCCAAGAAGAACCTGGACCAACAGGCCTTGCGAGGCTCCCTTCTCTAGGTCATCCCTTTTTTTGTTTAATCATACGTCTGTATGAATTCCCATTCTTTATCAAACCTATGCCTACACAGACAGTTTTCCCTAGGTCATTGGGTATTTGTTTTTGAAGCCTTTTATGTCATATAAAACTTTGAATAAATGTGTTATATGCGTCTCTTGTGAATCTGTCTTTGATTATAGGAATCAGCCACAGACCTTGCAACTGTGAAAAAGTTATTACTTTTTCTCCCTTACACAAGTCTACCAGTATGTTGGACCAGTTATGGTCCAACAAAATGATGAGGACAAACGCAAAATGCCACTTGAGAGGAAAATGGTGACAAAAAGGATTTGCGAGATTTTGACAATTTATGTTATCAAAAAAACAAGGAGGAGATATTGGTTAGGATGGTTACTATTGATAAAAAAAATCGACAGAAAATAAAAAGTGGAGAAACTGGAATCCTTGTGCACTGTTGGGAGGCATGTAAAATGGTATAGACGCTGTAGAAAAACGTATGGCAGGTCCTCAAAAAACTGAAAATAGAATTATCATATTACCTAGAAATTCCACTTCTTGGTATATACCCCAAAGAATTGAAAGCAGAGCCTCAAAATGGTGTTTGCACATGTTTATGGAGCATTATTCACAACAGCTAAGTGTGGAGGCAATCTAAGTGTCCAGCAATAGGTGAATGAATCAGTGAAATATAAGATATCCACACAGTGGAATGTTATTCAGCCCTAAGAACTAAATGAACCTGAATGGCATTATGCTAAGTGAGATAAACTAGTGCTGTGGTTTCAGTGATTGTCCTATCCAAAACTCTAGCACCAGCAGCTTAATCATCAATGCAACAGTGTTGGGAGGTGTGGCCTAAGGATCTGTGTTTAGGTCATGGGAGCAGAGCCCTTGTGGACTAATGGCCACAGTTAAAAGGTGTTTGGGAGCAGGTTTGCCCTTCCAGCTTTTCTGCTTTGTAAGAAATGACTTTTCTCCCTCTGGAAGATGCAAACTCAAGGTGCCATGTTTGAAGTGGAGACCAGGCCCTCACCAGTCACCAAACCTGCTGAAACCTTGATATTGGACTTGTCAGCCTCCAGAACAGGGTGAAATAAATTCATGTTCCTGACAAATTATATAATCGCAGGTATTCTGTTATAGCAACAAAAATTAGACTAAGACAGCTAGTCAACAAAAAGATAAACACTGTATGATTCAATTTTTATGAGGTACTTAGAGTCATCAAAATTATAAAGACATAAAATAAAATAGTGGTTGCCAAGGGCTGGAGGGAGAGGGAAAGGAGAATTATTGTTTGATGGGTATCGATCTTCAGTTTTACAGGATGAGAGAGTTCTGGAGGTAGACGGTGGTAATGGTTTTGCAACATTAAGAATGTATTTAATGCCACTGAACTGTGCATTTAAAATGGTTAATATGGGGCGGTGCCTATGGCTCATCGAGTAGGGCGCCAGCCCCATATACCGAAGGTGGCAGGTTCAAACCCAGCCTCAGCCGAACTGCAAAAACAGAAAAATAGCTGGAAGTTGTGGCAGGCGCCTGTAGTCTCAGCTAGTCGGGAGGCTGAGGAAAAGAATCGCCTAAGCCCAGGAGTTGGAGGATGCTGTGAGCTGTGTGATGCCACAGTGCTCTACTGAGGGCGATAAAGTGAGACTCTGTCTCTACAAAAAAAAAGAAAAAAAAAGAGGTTAATATGGTAATTACCCTTAACATGTATTTTACTACAAAAAAAAAAAAAAAAAAAACTAAAGGAAGAAAGGTCTTGTATGCGTGTTTCCATTTATACAGCATCTTCTCCAATGCAAAGTTATAGAGAGATTAGTGGTTGTGAAAAGTTGGGGGTTGTGTTGGGGGAAAGGCTATAAGAGGTCAATAGTTGTGTATCTTGATTGTGGCGATCATCACAAGAATCCACACACAGAACAAAATAACATACAACTACGCATACAGGTTGTACCGATGTCAAATGCAAAATCCCACATTGTATTATGACTTTATCAGATGTAAACATTGGGGGAAATGGGTGAAGGGATACACGAAGCCTCTCGGTGCTGTGTTTACGGCCTTCTATAATTTATGTTTGCAACTTGCTATCCATAATTACTTCAAAATTAAAAGTTAAGGAAGAAAAACCAAAAAGATGAGCATAAGAATTATAAAATGGCTCTAAACCAGGCTGTGATCTTAAAGGAAGGCATCTATCCTCCCCGTTGTCAGAATGCTGGCTGCTGGAAACTCACATCTGAGCTCCTTGTTAGGAGTCTATCTCTGCAGGACGGACTTCTCCTTGGAGTATCCTGCACTCCAGGGCTGGTCAGTTTAGGGACACAAAGACCTTGCCACCTTCCCCTTAATTCAGAACAACCCTGAGATTCACCCCAGCCCTAGTGTCCCTGTGCAATTAATAGGCTAAAGCCTCTGGTGAAAATGCCAGACTTCTCCCTCTGCTCAATTTCACTTCTATTTCTCCCTCATAAATGTTATTCCTAAGAGCACAGCTCTATAAATTTCCTGCATACAAATCTACACCTCAGAGTTGGTTTCCAAGGGAAATAGACCTCAGACAGTTGGTGCCAGAAGTGATCCACAGAAGCAGACCTTGGAGCTGAATCAATTGCTACTGGCAGGCAGTAAGCACCTCTTCACTGCTCAGAGGCAGAGAATGGATACCTGCTATGCAATTGTAATTGTTTAGATTTTCAATGGTGGTGAATTGTGAGGGATTTTGGTGAAGGAAATGTACTGGGGGAGTAAAGTATCTTAGGTACTTCAGATTCTGGTAGAATGATAATTATAACGACTATGGAAAGAGATGGCTGTTGCTAGGGGCCATTGATGAACTAGAATAAAGAGGAACACTAAGGGTGACTATCTCTGATTAAAGGTAGCCTGTGACATTCAGGAGGTATCCCTGCAAGCATATAAAGAAAATTTCACCTGTTACCAGAAGGCAGAAAAAACAAGGACTTGATTATAAGGGTAAATCTTCAGAGAAGCGACCCAGCAAGTCTGCATATCAAAGCATAGGCTGCCACAGGGTAATGATGGGTCTTGAGAGTAGAGTTTGACTGATTGATATTCTTTAAAGCGCTGAGCCCTCTGAGCTGATAGAAGTGGACTTCTCCCTGTGAGAGCTCAGTGCTTAGACGTTTTCCCTAGATGATACAGAGGCCTCTGCCTTGCAAGTTAACAGGCACCCCACTTAGTATGGTATCTGCATCTCTGTTACTGGAAATCAGATCAATTGCTAGAGTGGTGTCATAGCATAACCTGACCAGGAAAGGGCTGTGTCTACTGGAGGAGGAGTGACAGTGTGTGGTGAAGAAGCTATGGGATTTAGCCAACATGCATCAGCAGGAGTTGGGTGATAATGATTGGACTGGATTCTGAGGGTGCTGGAGCAGAATGTGCAGTTGGGTTACAGGCAGGTTTTCAGTATGACAGCAGCACTCCCCAGTGATGTAAGATTCAACACACTGACGAGAATCTGGAAGATAGTATCCACACTCTCTGAAGACAGCTCTTCAAAGCTTGGAAAAAGTAATGGCCACACGAAGTAAAGTAGCAATGTTAGAACTGCTAAGGCAAGTAGGGGAAAAGATGAGATCAAAGGCTTGGAGTGGGCATGCTATGTAGATATATTTTATAAGGGCAGAGGGCTCAAGGGGAAACTTGCTAGGAAAGATCTAGGGATAGTATTTTTTACCATATTTCCATCTAATTCATATATTTAGCTTGTGAAGCTCACAGATAACTTTTGTTAAATAATGGTACGTTATTAGCAGCTTAATAAAATAAGTCACAACAGCAGCTCATGTTCCAAATATACTTTCTTTACTGGAATAAATCAGCAGAACCCTACACCTAATAAGCACTTACCAATTACCAATCCTTTCTCTTAACTTCTTTTAACAGGAGCTTGTTTGTTTTCTTTTGACAAGACAAAGACTGTATGTCTTCATTGCTTTATATCAGGTTTACATCCAAAAGCCTGGGTTTGTGTCATATTTTAGTCCGCAGAGACATGGATCACATCATCCTCACACAGGGCATGGTCTAGGACTCGTTGACATTGACAATGAGCCACTGGGTGATGGACATCCTAGACCCCTGGGTAAGAAATGTACATCACGAAGGGTGAAAAATGATTATACAAAAATTCAGAGACTTGCCACTGCAATGGAGTTTCAGTGGCCTGGGGGATGGAAAGATAGTATCTCCAAAGCAATGCATGAGTTCTTACACTTGAACTCATTATTAAGAAAACGACACCGTGTAGGGAAGCAACATATCCCACATTTGGGTGCATTGCTTCAATTCATTTAATGAGAAATAGATTAAACTGTCAACTTTTAGAGTCCTGGTAGAGAATGAACACATAACTAAGGGGCATCAGGATGACCTGAGATGCTCTTTATCAGTTGGGTGTTTCTGATTCAGCAAAACACAGAGTTGGATCAAGCCATCATTAAATGAAAGGGGTATGTCGGGAATTGGGCTTAGACAGGTCCTGAAGTCATGAAAAAGTTCGTTAAGTAGATGGCCTGGCTAGTTGGTCACCACTCCTGCCTAAGCCAACACTCGTGACAAATTTACCAAGGAACAAAATATTTGAAACTATTCTGTAGATGATGCGCCAGTACAGAAAAGGACTGCTATTGTGTGACAGGCCCATTTAAGAGTGGCCCTCAAAACAAAGTAGGAAAGGGAAATTTTTCCAGTGGGCAAAAATTCAAGCCACATATCTATCTTATGTTTCTTTTGCCTGGAAGGTGATATGACCAGAAATATGAACAAACCTTACTTTATGGCAGTGACTACAAATATGTCTTGGTGGTCAGGGGCTACATAACCCCCCATTTTCTGGGAAATAGGCATATGGATGAAGTGGTTAATTGAAATCTCACCAAAGTAGACTCACTGCAAAGAAGGGTCTTAATAATCAGGTGAGAAAGATGACCCATTTTATTTGATACTTTAAATTTTTCCCCTGTTAATCGAGGGCAGAGGTTCTCAATCTTCCTAATGCCGTGACCCTTTAATACAGTTCCTCATGTTGGGGTGACCTCCAACTATAAAAGTATTTTCGTTGCTACCTCATAACTGTCATTCTGCTACTGTTCTGAATCGTAATGTAAATATCTGATATGCAGGATGTATTTTCACTGTTACAAAGGGGTCGGGACCCACAGGTTGAGAACCGCTGCTCTAGAGCCTCATCAATGTCGTGGAGCCAGAATGGAGATAGTGCAGGGGTTCAGCTACTTGGCCTTTCTCTCACTAATCCTGCCTGGCTGATATCCCTGTGAATGGAAATCTGCCAAGAAGGGATGCACCTAATGAGCCCTCTTAACAGCCACATAGCAATGTGGGGGGCAGGAAACCGTCTGCTTTTGCATGTCCCTGAGCACCCCCCTCAATGGTATGTGACTCTTTAAGAGACCTTAATCTGGCAGAACTCCTGAGCTCAAGTAATCCACTGCCTCGGCATCCCAGACTGCTAGGATTACAGGCGTGCAATTCTCTGCGCCCAGCCATTTTTCTGATTCTTTGACTGTTTCTATTGGCAAAGACCATTCGGGGACATTGAAATTTTGCAGGGGTGCTACAGCTCCTAGTCACTAATTTTCATGAATACTGAGAGGCAGTTGCAGTTGATGACAGCGGTTTTCCGTTTGCTGTATCAGAGTTAGAGCAGTGTCCTTATGTCCTTAGCATTTAGAGTATAGTAGGAACTTAAAAATGCGTATTGGATTGAATTTATAACTAAACCCAAACCAGATTGGTGCTCTATTCCATAAATATCAGGGTGAACATCATTCGCAACCAATAACTGTATCCATCGTTCCTTGTTAGTGTTTAGTAAATATGCTTTTGTTGTTGTTGTTGTTGCTTTTATTGAGACAGAGTCTCACTATGACTCCCTGGGTAGAGTGCCGCAGTGTCACAGGTCACAGCAGCCTCAAACCACTGGGCTTAAGTGATTCTCTTGCCTCAGCCTCCCTAGTAGCTGGGATACAGGCACCAGCCACAACGCCCAGCTATTTTTGTTTAGCAGGCCCGGGCTGGGTTCGAACCCACCAGCCCTGGTGCATGTGGCCAGTGGCCTAACCACTTAGGTGCCAGCACCCAGCTGCTTTTGTTGTTTTTTAACTACCAGGAACTGTGTGCTCCCTCATAATTCCAATACTGGAAAGCTCCCCCTTCTCTCCCCCACCCCCCACTCCCTGAGAAGGGTTTTCCCCCTCTCCTGAAAGACACATGTCTCCTTTGTTCCAGACAGGTGAGACAGGGGCTGGGCAGAGTCTTGGAGTGCAGACCATGGGGATGAGTGAACGCTGGTGGTCTGTATGGGGCACTGATTCTGGCTGACTCCTGCCACTCACTATTCAGCTTGAGAGACTTTCTTCTCCTCTGCTACGTACTCTCCTGCCCGCGTGGCAAAACGCCCTCTCTCCTCTCACCCAACACATGATTTTTCTAGTTATGGGGAGTGGTGACTCTTTGTGGCAAGCGTGACTCTGAATCTTTCTGCCTCCTGTTTGCCTTGGGCTGTTGAAGAGTTGAGTATCTTAGACTCACTTTTTAGGCTTTACAAGGTGACCTGTGTCTGCCCTTGAGCACGTGGGAGAAAGAGGAAGCCCTCAGGGATGTGAGTGTACAAATTCATTTATTGTTTGAGAGGAATGATACAAACTGATATTACATATTATCACACCACATTATGAACTTCTATATTGTTTGTTGTTTGTGAGCTGGCAGAAAATACTTTGAGAATTGCTAAAATACATAGCTATGCTTGGCTAGACCAATCAGAAAACATTTCAGTCAAACCTGGATGTTGGTCTGCTTCTAAAATTCGTGGCTCTCAAAATTCGTTGGTTCTTTTGGGAAAAGTTACATGCATTTCCACTCAACAACCATTTATTTAGCATGCTAGGGACAACTTGTGGGCTTGAAAATTTATCTTATGACCCCCAAATCTTTCCATATTTACCAAGACTGACTCACATTAAATCACCCAATAAAACCTGAGTAAGCATCAATAACATTTTCTCTTTATACAAATTATCTTCCACTGAAGGATACATGAAGAGGAGAAACTCAATTATTTTGAGATTAAAAAGTTAGATTAGGTAGAAGTCTGCATATTTGCCAGCCATCTGGTTCAGCCACAAACTTCCCAGGGATTCTGAACATATTTGTAATTGAAAGGAATTTGAACTTGAACGACTTTTAAATTGCCACATTAAATGTGTTAACCCAAACTAGGCATAGATACTTAGAAGGACTAATGAATCTGTTTTTTAGGTCTTTTTAATTAAATCATAACTGTACACATTAATGCATTTAAGGGGTACAATGTGCTGATTTTATATACAGTTTGGAATGCTTACATCAAACTGGTTAACATAGCCTTCACCTCACTTACTTAGGTTGATGGAGGGAAGAGAAGGGGAGAGGGAGGGGAGGGGGAAGTTTGGGTGGAGGGAGGGTAAACGGTGGGACCACACCTATGGTGCATATTGAAGTAAACTGAGTCACAGAGATAGAAAGATGGACCCCACTTTGATGCAATAATTGATAAAATTTATTACACCTGCAGGGGGCTGATACCATAAAGGCGTACAGCCGCGAATGCCAGGCGGGCAATCCTTTTATACCATTTTTCTTGCGTGGTCAGCAAAGCAAGCTAGCATAATACAGAAGCTAATCATAGCAGTTAAAGCAGGGTCGCAGGGTGGGGGGTACATATTGGTTCATAAATCATAAGATACATCACAAGTTCATTGCTTCATGGGTCATAAGGTACATGGTTCATACATAGTTCAGGGGTACAAAGTATGGGCATAAGAGTTGGGTAAGTTTCCAAGGAACTCGGGACTTTCTACCAGGGGGTATTGCACCAGGGGCTTCTTTAAATTATACCCCTCCCTTCCTTCCGTATGCTTATCTCTTCTCCCAGAATTTAGCTCCTCCGCCCTTGTGGGGGCTGGGGCTAAGACACAAAGCACTTCCCCTTTGAAGGGTAAAGGGTTTATTATATTCTTTAAATCTATGGGTTGGGGGATTAGTAGCAGGAGTAGGGGGCTTGGTGCAGGGACAGGGGGTTTGGTTATTACAATATTGCAAGGGTACATGTCAAATCTATTAAGTGTAGAGTATAAATGTCTTAGAATTAATGAATTGTGAACTTCATGTTATGTATTTTTTTTTCTTCAGAGATAACTAAAAGGATGCAAATATTTGTTAACAACTGAATAAAAATGCTTTCCTCCAAGTTAAACCCTACCTGTAACGTATATTTTAAATTAATTCCGAAAGTGTTCTGATCTGTGTTTAGCTAGAAAAAAACAAAATTAAAAAAAAAAATTCTATTTTAAAGTTATCTTTCTTATTTACCAATATGCAGGGAAACTTTATCAGTGATAAGTTCTTATGTAAATGAAACTTCTATAAAGAAATCCCAACATATTTTATAGATAAATCTGGAGCCTATGTACAACAAACCTAATTTACATTTGTGAAATTATTTTCATGATCACATCAGACACACCTCTTCAGCTATCAAGCTGTAGCTTCATGCAGGGTGTACTGAACCATACAAATCAGAGCGTGGGACTGCAGTTGTTAAGGAAGTAGAGACCTCCGTCCAGTGTTTGATCTCAAGAAACTCGCAGGGTTTCTATGTTAGAGATGCATGCATCAGAACACAAGTGATTAAATTGTATGTCAGAATGCAGGTTGGCCTTGTTCGTCTGGCAAATGCCAATTTTAGATCCTATAAAAGTCATCAGTAAGAACCTTCCTACCCTCATTAATTATCAAAACTGTGTTTATCTGCATGAGGACTACGGTCTAAACCAACACAGGCCTCACACTATCTTCCAGGATTTTCATTTAAAGATATCTCAAGATATTCAAGCATGCAATGCACAAACTTGAGGCATTGACTCTAGTTTTAAATCCTAGAGGGATGATCTTAGGTCAATGGAAAAAAGCTACAGGAGGATATGCTAAGCCTGGGAAAAATATTTTCTGTTCAAATGACACTGGTCTTTTAAGGACCTTCAACTAATCTAGCCCGTGCAAAAAATTTCCAAATGGACATGTATGACATGAAATTTACACTATACTTGGTTTTGTAACTCAATAAATGTTTGTCAAATATGTACCTGTGAAGAATTTTTGTAGTCTTTTTTGAAAAATACATTGTCAGAGACACAATCATTGTGTCTAGTAGAAATACGTGTACAATTTATAATGTCTCAAATTTTGACTCTTAAGAACTGTTTGGATTTAGAGTTGATCACCGTATTGAAGAAGGCATACTTTGCACTGGGCAGAGCATGGTATAACCTTCACAGTAATCATTAGCTTCCAGGCTCGGCTGAGTACAAAGTTGCTATTTAACATACTGTGGTTACAAAGGAGATAACAAATAATGAAGGTGATGATGATGAAGGTGATAATGATGATGATAATAATGATGATTAATGATGAATAACTTTACCCAACAAATGCAACCAGTGTAACATGGTTTCTTGTACCCTCAATGAATCCCCAACAATAAAAAAAAAAAATTAAATTAAAAAAAAAAAACATTTATTGAACACTTACCATGTGCCAGGCACTCTTAGAAACACTTATACACCTTAACACAATTGATCAGCACATAATCTTAGCAAAAGCAATAAATGCTGAGATGAGCCAGTTTTTCCCTGAATCTCTGGCACTCATAAAAGGACTGCAGATAAGTAAGAGATTAAAGTTAGCTACAATATTCAGGCATTTCCTGGAAAAGATCAAGCTTGATGGAGTTCCAGAGGTGCAGCTGATTTCGGAAGGAGGGCGCTCTGGTGGGCATGAGGCAGAAGCTTGGCTGTGTTCACCTTGTAGCAGATGGAACAAAGCCTCACTGAAGCTTCTTTAGTTCTCTCCTACCTGATTTGATTACCACCTTGTAATAAAAATCTCAGCCAGTTCTCAAAAAGCCTGCCTAACTTGGAGATGTAAGGAAATGGGTGTGGTGTTCTGAGTTGATTCAATGGTTAGCAGAGAATAATTACTAGCAATGAGCAGCCAGAAGAGTGAGGGAAATGAAGCATCCTAAAAGTTAAGATAGTTCTTCTATATGGTAAAGAATTACTTTATCCCAAATACTCAGGGGACTTCTTGAGAAACACCGAAAATGATTCAGGCCGTCACCATGTGACATCCAGGGTGGCTTTACAGGGGCAGGACAGGAACAGAGAGTGATGTAGTGGGGGCAGGTTTATGGAATCAAATCTGAATACTGTTCCTCAATTTTTTGGAAATTGTTAGGCTCCAATGAGAATGTATTAATATTGTGGCATATTTATTTGTTAAATAATTATTATATAATACATCTGTGCTGTGGAAGACTTTGGAGGTAGAAGGCATAAGGATAACCAACATGAATACATTTATTGATGCATTTTCTTCCAGGCATATTAATTAATTGATTGCACATAGTTGAGACCATAAAGACAACACACGTTTTTAATTGCCAGTTTTGTTTACTTCCATTTAGAAGGAAATAACTCATCACTGCATACTTGCACATTTTGAAGTTCTTAAGGCTTTTCTATATACAGAGTCATGAAATATTTACACCTCTTTAAATATTTAAAGGAATGAGTTTTAATTATATTTTCACTGTTTTATTTACCTTTGCCTTCTTCCAAATAAGATTGGAGGTCTTTATTATTTATATTTCATGTCAGAACTGACTGGTGAAGTAATATTTTAGCTCAGAAGATGATATGTCCAGACCTTCTCCTATCCTCCTGTCCCCTTCCCCTCCTTCTCCCAAGTCATAGAAACCAGAACTTCTCTTCCCCAAAGCGAGCCATAAAACCTAGAAAGGTCATTTTCTCCCTTCTCTCATGACGATCCTCATTCCAGAGGGCTCCGGCCTCATACCCAGGGGAAGGGAATGCTACACAGAAAAGCCAAGGAGAACCCAGGCCTTGCTGGGTGTCTTCCCCTCCAGTGTATTACCAAGAGAACATACCTTTTTGTCCACTCACATTTTTACACTGTTGTTCATTCTTTATCAAACCTAAGCCTAAAGACAGTTTTCCCTGGGTCCGTAGGTCTGATGTCTGAAGGTTCCCATGTCACGTAAAACTTTGATTAAGTAAGTTTGCTGTGCTCTTCTCTTGTTAATCTGTTCATTCTCACAGGCATGTTGGCGATGATCCTTATGATGAGTGAGAAAGAATAAGATGTGGCATTTCTGCAGGCCAGTCGTCACAGAGATAGCATTACTCCACCAACTTTCTATCTAAAACAGCGGTTCTCAACCTGTGGGTCGCGACCCACAGGAACTATATTAAAGGTTCATGGCATTAGGAAGGTTGAGAATCACTGAAGAGCTTTAGGGAGCAGTTTCTAGGCACTGTTAGGCTGCACGCTAGCCCATGTGTTTCCAAGTTTCTAAAGTAAATCCTGAATACTGCTCTTCTACCAGACCTTAAAACTTTGATGTCTGAACTTTCTTCCCCAACCCTAAAAGTTAAGTCAGTTCTCATTGCATTTGTCAAACTTCAGCAGTCTCCTATATACTTTTGGTGAAAATTAAGTGTTGTTATATCATTGGTGCATTTCTAACTAATGTTTATGCTTTTTATCTGATGAGATAATTCATTATCATCCTTTTCTTTAGAATTTAGAATTACTCTTCCCAGTGGAGAAGGTTAAAAAATAGATCTTTATTTTCTTTTTTTGCACAGAAAATATGTTGGTAGGAAGGCTTCGTGTCTTTAGTCACTTGCATTTTCTTTGTGTGCTTTACAACTGAGTTAAAGCAGCAGAAATGCCACATCTTTCTAGTGTAGAAGCAGATAGGGGTGGACCCTCTTTCTCACCAGTCATAAGTATCATGGCCAACATTCCTATGACAAAAGACAGATTAACAGGTCCTAGTCCCCTTACTCTCTGCTTTCTGGGAGGGTCACAGAATTAACAGGTCTAGATCATGGCTGAAGGAGTTCTTACATACCCTTCCTTATGAAATAGTATGACAGATCTGACAATTAAGTTCACAAATTTGCCACCATGTGCTTATGTTAGCAGCACCGTATAAATAACTCAGTGTCATAACCTTGGTATGTCAGTGTCTCACAGTTGTGTTCATGTCAATGTGTGGTGTCATCTTGCTGAATGGCATTCATTATTGTTACACGTTTTTATGTGCTGTCATAAGAATATTGGAGCTTGAATTAGAGCAAGGAACAAACATTTGTAAATTTCTTGTTAACCTTGATGAGTGTGGAAATTATGGACACAGTAGTCCAAGTTTATGGGGATAATGCCATGAAGACAAAGGCAGTATATAAATGGATTAAATGTTTTCCTGAGGGGAGAGAAAATGTCACTGATGAAGAGAGGTCAGGTGGCTGATAGTGAGCAGAACTGACAAAAACATTGCAAAAATTCATCAAACTGTGTGTCAAAATCATTGGCTGACTGTGAGAAGCATAGAAAGACCAAGTAAATATTAATAGAGAAACAGGAAAATCTTAACTAAAAATATTGGCCAACAACTCATGGCTCTTGCATCACAACAATGCAGCAGCTCACACAGCACTCTCTGTGAGAGAGTTTTTAGTCAGTAAACAAATAACTATATGGCAACACCCTCCCTAGTCGCCTGATCTGGCCCCCAATTACTTTTTTCTTTACTCAAAGATAAAGGAATTATTGAAAGGAGGATTTTTTTTTTTTTTTTGAGACAGAGCCTCAAGCTGTCACCCTGGGTAGAGTGCTGTAGCATCACAGCTCACAGCAACCTCCACCTCCTGGGCTCAAGCGATTCTCCTGCCTCTGCTGCCCAAGTAGCTGGGATTACAGGTGCCTGCCACAACGCCAGATATGTTTTGGTTGCAGCTGGCATTGTTGTTTGGCGGGCAGGGGCTGGTTTCGAACCCACCAGCTCAGGTGTATGTGGCTGGCGCCTTAGACGCTTGAGCCACAGGCAAAAGGAGGATGTTTTGATGACATTCAGAACATCGAGGGTAATACAAAACAGCTTTGATGGCCATTCTAAAAAACAAGAGTTCCAAAAATTGTTTTTAAGGGAGGACTAGGTACTTTTGTCAGTAATTGACTTTCCAAGGGGAATGCTTGGAAGATGATTGTCGCAATGAGGTATGTAGCACTTTTTCTAGGATGAGTCCACAAACTTAACGTCAGACTTTGTATTATTGAATTTAATTGTTCTCATTATTCACCTGGATCAGACGGAGTTACAGCACTCAAATAACTATGTCATACCCACAGGTTAATTTAACTAACGCCTGCTAAGTTAATTAATCAATTACAGAAAACACAAAATGTATAAAACTATGACATTAAGAAAATTATAAATGATGTTCCTGATTGCCCTGTGGATATGAAAATCTAATTTTTATTAAAAATATGTGTCACATACATAGTGGCAAATATGATATTTTAAAACAAAATTTAAATGTCTCTTTCCCTCTGGCTACTTGGCTTATGATTTGCAAATGATTTTCATTTTTTAAGTGCTTATCTGAATTTTTCAATATTTTTACTGTAAATATGTATTCATTTATGATAAAAAAAATACTTGGTATTATGATCCTCTTTGTCATATGGGAAAATTGATGCTTTTTTTAATTTGACTTGTAAATAAATATTTAGATTATAATAATAGAGTGCTTGTTTTGTGCCAGGAACTTTCTCATGGATTTACAGGAGGTTAAGTGTGGTACAGTGGTTAAAAAGGTAATTTCTTGAACCTTCTACTTCACTTAAATCTTTACTTTGTTACTTGTAAGAAACTGTGTGATCTTGGGCAAGCCATTTAGCCTCCCTGGGCTTTCATTTTCTGATTTTTTAAATGAAAATAATGATATCTATATCACAGGATGTTAAATGAATTAAAACAAATTATAAATGCAAAATACATGGCACAATGTGGGATACTGTATTAGCTATTACCAAAATATATTAATTCATTCAAATTTTATAACCTTGTAAGCCACACATTAATGATATTATCAATATTAATATCCCTACTTTTTTTCTTTTTGAGACAGAGTCTCAAGCTGTCACCCTGAGTAGAGTATCGTTGCATCACAGCTCACAGCAACCTCCAACTCCTGGGCTTAAGTGATTCTCTTGCCTCAGCCTCCCAAGTAGGTGGGACCACAGGCACCCACCACAACGCCCGGCTATTTTTTGGTTGTAGTTGTCATTGTTGTTTGGCGGGCCCAGGCTGGATTCGAACCCGCCAGCTCCAGTGTATGTGGCAGGCGCCCTAGCCTCTTGAGCTAAGGGCGCCAAGCCATATCCCTACTTTTAGTTGGAGAAATCAAACCTCAAAACATGTTAAATGATTCGCCCAGAATCAGTATGGGGCAGAGCTAGATTTGAACTATGATTCTTTTGGTCTGGTATTTGTGGTCTGAATTACTCTACTGAAATTGTCTCTTCAGATTACAAACAGCACAGTAACTTTCACACAATGGGTGAATTTCTGGTGAGTAATGAGGAATGCATGATTTCAGTTTGTGTGATGCCAGAAAATAAATATGATTTTGGAAAACAATAGTACTTATCTATTTTAAAATATTCAGTTAAAGTTTTAAAAAGTAGACAGTTGTCTCTGGCACTTGGTAAACTAATTTAGTCAAATCATGTATCCTTACTGAGGACAAGGTAGAATTCTTTCTCCTCTCTCTCTCTCTCTTTTCCTCCCCATCCCAACCCATCCTATCTAATCCTCTACCTAGCTTAGCAATGTGTTGGCTTTTGTCTTTTTGTCTGAGGGCCCATATTTATAATGCAAAGCTCCACATCAGATACAGTCCTTTTCCTAACATGTAATTGAAATCTCAGAAGCTTCTGACTTCAATGTAAGGTTCAAATTCTTATCCCTAAAATATTTTACAAAATTTTTGTTACAGCTCTGACATTTCAGTGCTTTAGATGGGAATATGTTTGATATCAGAATAATACATAAATGGTTTAAAATATTTTTGAAGCAGGATTGACAATACAGAAGACAGATACCTAAGTTATTTGGTGTATATTTGCTAATGTAATGAGAACTGTACTATTACTAGAAGAGAAGGAGAAAATCAGAGGCATTAAATATTTATTCTTGAAGAATATTCTAAGTTGAATCAAATTTGAACTAATTATAAAATTATTTTTAAATTATTTTAAATTGTGATATATAAATATCAACCTAATCACACACTCCCTGGGATGGCTTGGATATCTCTCCTTTTTCAAATTAGTTAAGATCAGTGGTTTTCAACCCCAGCCACGTATTAGAATCACTAGGGTGGGGTGGGAGTTAAAAATTCTGAAGTCCCTCTTGCCTCCTTGACCATAATCTGTGGGGGAGTAGACTCAAGTTTCAGTGTTTTTCTACAGCTCTCCAGATGATTTCAGACCACTTTAACAGATTATTCAATATTCATGTACATTGAACTGAAGGCTGGCTTTTGAAAATCCCTCTTTTTATTAGAAGAGCAGAAGTCACTTCTCAGACACTTGAAGCTTGGCTTTCATCACAGGAGCAAGCATCTTCCCATGGAGTAAGGATGTTCAATTTGGCAGAAGTCAAGCACAGGAAGAACCACAAAGGACATTATTTATCTTTGCTCTGGACTTGCACAATCATTGTATGAGAATATGTTTATTTGTTAGAATAATAAAAGAGTGGCTCTGTTTTTAATTTCACATGCAAGATTCTCAGCATCCTCAAAGAAGGACCTTTCATATCTCTACAATCTCAAACTCACTTTTTATCTTTGTCTGCTTTCTGAATGTATATGAGTCTTGGCAGGCAGAATTTTCATTGACTGAAATCAAAGTGAGAATCATTTTTAACCCCTACCCATCCCCCAAAGTCAAGATATTTCAAGTAGGATGAAGAGCTGGAAATGGGACCCCTTCCTTTGAAAGAAAAATGCAGAGATACACTATTCTTAGAACTCCATTGCCTTCCAAGAATCTTACATTTGTTGATAAAACTAATAGCTTTATTGTTGTGTAAGGGAGAATCTGGCCCTTCTTTCCACCCTGGGAGTATTTTCCTGAAGAAATAGAGCTCAGGCTATTGTCAGACACCAACTAAATGAAAGAGCCATAGTTTAATAGCTGAGGCAGGAGACACTGGGCGACCCCTGTAGACGGGAGAGTCACAATGGTAAAGTGAGATGGAAAATTGGTTGATTTCGTGAAAGACATGGCATTGCACCCTGGGGTGGTTCAAGTTGTTTCAGAGGATGAGTGGCAATGGAGGTGACAGAACTTTACTGGCCTGAACGAAATAGAGAAATGAATAAATTTTGTTTGCTTCTTAGTGGGGGAGAAACCAATGTGTGCAGTGAATTTTCTCCCTAAGATTGAGGCCTGCAGCCCACTGTTAGCTTCCTGAATATACACCACTTACTGGAAGCAAAGACTGCAGAGCCATATTAAGACGTGCCTCTAAATACTCCTAAGTGAGACAGCAAAGGAGGTACTCTTTCCCTACACTTCAGTGTCAGTTTTTTCAGAATTTTTTATCTTCTTCGTGCTACTCACTAATCCTTCGTTTTTATTATTCTCCTTACATATTTGACGATCGTGGACAGCGTCCATAATGTGTAAGAATAGTCTTAATATTAAGCCTTATTATGCAGTTAGGGAACTAAGGACATCACATCTGAGTATTTTACTTGTTTTTATTTAAGCATTACAAAACTCCATTATAAGACCTCACACTATTAGTAGCAAGCAGGTTTTATGTGTGAACTGGCTGCAATATAGGAAAATTGTTGGCAAAGTGACAATGAGATCTTTCATCTATGTGAGAACTTCAAAACTAAAGGTAGATCATTTCATTTCATATGATCCTTGGACTTTTTTCTTCTCTAAGCTTACTCCCTGATTTCCAAAGAAGTATAGGAAACATGTTGGACTCTGTCTTTTTGTCTGAATGGCAATGCCTCACACCCATTTAAGTGTGTTTCCAGCAAAGTCAGTGCACCAGCAATAGATGATTTCACCTAAGAATTCATTTCCATATACCAGGAAAATCCAGAAACTAGTTTTCATGGTGAAAATTCAAGGTAGGGATGGAAATGTTGGAAAATGGTTTCCTTGTTGTTGGGATGTAAAGTAATACAAAGTTACTACCAAAACGAACACTTTTCTTTTAATTCAGTATTCATAATTAAGTCATAAAGCATCTCAAGTATTTTAATCTAATCAACAATGTCACAGATTTCTGGGATCATTAACCTGGTGAGCAAAATAAATTATGCTATAAATTGTATACAATGAAAAGAAAAGTCAATCGATTTTGGGTCAGGACTATTGCTGATTTGGTGACACCATAGATAGGCTTTTCTTTTCTTTTTTTATTTTTTAACCTTGCAAAAAATACTGGGAAATGGGAATTGCTATCTGTTTACAACATGAACTTAAATGTATCAGAACAAGGATAGATTAAATGCCTTTTTTTGAAATAGTGTATTTACAGAGTTTGACAGAAAGCAAAATAGCTACGATTCTATAACTCAGAAGACTCAAAAGATACTGCAGTAACACAAAATTGACTTTTAATGTTTGTTTACCAGTTCATTGTATCTTACAGAAAATGAAAACATTTTTCTTGTGATACATATTGGTTCTTCTTCTCAAATTTATGCTTGGTATCTATTAAATGCCTTTACATACTGATTTTCTTTTAATCAGATGGTTTAATGACTTGTACTTTCCTTATCTTTTACTGTATACCCATTGCTGCTCTGGCAGTAGTGAGCTATGATGATTAACTTCTGAAGAAAACCATGTCAGTTATCCATTGATCTTCCTTATGCTAAAACTGATAAGTGATTCCCTTTACTCATCCTCTCCTTAGTGGTCAGCTAGTCCATGAGACCACCTAGTCTTTGGAATACTAAAACCAAGAAACCCAGTATGGTTGCCCGCAACCAAATTGGAATCTCCTTTGAGTCTACTTCTAATTGCCAAAATAATAAGCGACTGTATTATTGCATAAAATAACACTTTAACAGGTACCGGCCCCCTTTTTCATGAGAGAAAGTTGAAATTTACTAATAGCATATTTGGCTAAAAATTACTGGGATAAAATATGGCAGCGATCATTCAAAGATGGCTTCCAGTGTTAATGTGACCAACTTGTTTTCACTTCTAATGTTTTTACATGAATTGCTTCTTTTTGCTTCAATTTTCAAATGTAGGCATTTTGATGAAATTTGCAGATGTACTTTTGTGTTAATTATGAACGAGATAATGGAAACAAATTTTCCTATTTCAGCCTCCCATCTCATCCTTCTGATTCTCTTGGAATCCAAGTCTAAAGAGCAACTTCTGAATTGGCCAGTATTGTACCAACATTCAGTCAGGCTTAGACTAGAATAAACTTTTCTTTTTGTCAGACATTCTCAGTGAGATATATTAGGAAATGAAATAGGAAAATAGACGTTTGGTGGGAAAAACAGCAAAATGAGAACATTAAAAAGACTCATTCAAGTAGAAGTCTAAAGGGCATGGAAATTCTGATCCATTGGGCAAAATCCGAAGATAAAAATTCTACTCAGCAGTATTTACTGTGTTAAGATTTTTGTTTTTGTTTTATACAAGAATGGCAAGATGGTGTGCAATTGGTATAGATTTTAATCAGCTAACAGTCACCCCAGAGAGATTTTAATCAGCACCAATTCCTATGCTAATAAGTATTTAAAAGTTAAGAAATGCTACTATACTTAACATTATAAAGGTAGAGTTTTGCAATAGTAACTGAAAATTATATGTCTGCTTCAAAAGAAATTTGTTCCCACTTTTATTTTCAACAAATTTCTTGTAGCATGGATAATAATACTTCAAGTACGGACTATCTCCACTGAGCTAGCCCACGTATTTCAGGTGCTAATTGTTACTTTGGAGATAGTCCTGTCTTTAAATAATATGAAAGTCTTATCCTAGGCCATTCAGGTATCTTTAATTTAGAAGAGTGAGTTCTATTTATACCAACAGTGTTTAAGTTTAAACTCACAATCTCTTTGGATTTATAGTTTTGTACAACTTGCATATCCAGCCTAACTTAAAAATGTGCATGCATACATTGTCATCTTTAATATTAAAGCATCTGAACATTTCCAGGTATTTTTTGATGAAAGAAAGGATCTACTTTTATTTACATTTTTTCTAGATAGCATATGAATATGATTATGTTTTCATGGGCTTCCAATTGTTCTATACCTTCCACACACATAACTCTACATTTATAGAGTACATTTATTAGAATTATTACAGAGCTTTAAATGCAACCACAATCAATTCAGGAAACAGATTTATTTACTCATGTTCATGGAAGGAAAATCTACACAAAAACATTCTTGAAAGCATACCAGCTATGTCATACTTGGATTATTATACTAAATCCCATTTATTAGAACTCATTTGTGAAACAATGGGAAACCAGGAAGTATAATTTGAATACAAATATTGGTCCCTGTGGGGTATCAGCAGTCATAAAAATATAGGAAAACAGAGCTTTATTTAGGATCGGAGCTGCTAATGTGGAAAGTTGTTGTTGTTCTTTGAAGCTGGACTTAACCCTTCACTTAAAGGCTTGAAGATTTTAGTGTAAACTCTTTGATGACAACTTCAGCATTTAAGTCTAATGATGACCAGCAAGGAAAGGGACATTATTGACCACTTTTTCTATTTGGGAGAACATTTAGACCTACATTGTTGACCTTTCTCCGCAAACACAGGCACCAGTTGGACTTTCTGGTATATGTACAAATAGGAATAATAAGAATTTTGAAAATCGGGTCTTTGTTTCTCGGCTAGGCAAGTATATAGTTATTCATTTCTTTTATGATGTAATTTTTTCACATAAGGTAAATAAAAAAGAAATATTAAATAAAGTTATTTTTTGTAGGACAATAACATTTTATAGGCTAACATAAACTCAAGCTGCTAAATTTTACCCTTTATCTGTCCAGCAGTTTATCTATATAACTGCCCTGAGTGGATGCTAAATGCTGCTTAGCAAATGGCCCTTAGAATTTAAATATAACTCAGTAAAGCTACTCAAAAGATAAAACAATTCTTCCTAGACATGTGTAATTTTAATTATAACATGGTAGAAGGTTTTCACTGGTTAAATATTACCTGCTTAAGTCTCATACTTCATAGAAATGGAATTATGAAGGAGTTATAACTGTGCTTGTTTCTGTGCACTGAAATCCATATGAATTTTTTTGTTTGTTTTTGGTCAAAAAGGCAGAATTTTAAAGAGTAAAATAGTCTGTTCATTGGAGGCTTGAAATACGAACTTTTAGAAAAGTAGATTGTTCCCTTGTGAAACCGAGTTTTGTATAACTTCTCAGCTCATGTAAAGAAGCCTGTATTTCAAATCGTTTGTTGTAACCGGTTCATGGTAGTGCATTTCAAAAATGTACAAATGTGTAAAATTTGTGCTTGTGAGAGCCACTGCTCCGAGTAGCTTTACTTGCCTTAACTTAACCCTAGCAGTTCTCAGCCTATTGCATGCCCCGCTCGTGGAAGGATACTTGGTTGGGATGATACAGCTTAAACAGTTTAGCTCTAAAGCTTTCTTATGTAAAGCTTCCCTTAAAATTATATTAATTTATAATATATATTGAATGATAGCTTTACAAAAACAAATTAATGAATTGGTCTTTATGAAAATGACTCTTTACAGTAAGTAAAAAAGGGTTATCACAGTTTTGGTAGCTTGCACGAGTTCATACTGACAACAAAACCTTTCACATGTTCTTGGTGACTTTCAAAGCGCCGCGCTCTGGGGGCAGCCTCAGTTGTAGGCTCGGAAGCAGTAGACACCGTACAGCTTATGCTTTTTATCTGGGAACCCCACGAAGCGCACTGCGGCCTCGGTGGGGCTGCAGCGTCTCCTGGGCCTGGAGACCGGGTAGCGGACGCTGCCGTCCGCCAACCAGCCCGCGTCGCAGCGGTCATAGCCGAGCAGTTTCCAGGCAGCGAAGATCTGGCCCACTTTGGCGATCTGAGCACCATCGTTGAGGCAAGCTTGCACCGCTTCGTCGTAGGTCAGTTTGGTGGGGTGGATCAGATAGTAAAAACGGCCTGGGGAGAGAAGGAGACAGGGTCAGCGGGCAGAGAGAGGGAGGAAGGCCCAGACGGAGGCCTTTCCTCCACGCGGGGGACTGGAGAGCAACGCTGGACAGTGTTTGGAGCACAGCATTGTTTTGTTTTGTTTTGTTTTTGAGACAGAGCCTCAAGCTGTCACCCTGGATAGAGTGGGGTGGCATCACAGCTCACAACAACCTCCAATTCCTGGGCTCAAGCCACTCTCCTGCCTCCGCCGCCCAAGTAGCTGGGACTACAGGCGCCGGCCACAACGCCCGGCCATTGGAGCACAGCATTGTTTATGACAGGCACAGCCGCTAGGTGGCGCTCTGCTAAATGTGTTTTCTCCCTGGCCGCTTAGTATGTGTTCAGACATGCCCTTTAAAACTTCAAAAAATTGTATATTAAACCAGCACATTGTGCCCCATGATTGCATTAATGTACACAGCTATGATTTAATTAAAAAAAAAAAACTTTAAAAAGAAAAAGGAAGTGATAGATGCAGTTTCTGTCAGCTAATTAGGGACTAAAAGAGCCCTTCTGTGGCACTAGAGAAGACAGAATTCCATGTTAAAAGCAAGAGCTATTTAAATTCTAGCTGTGGCAAGCCTGGACCCCAGCACAAGTTTCTGGAGAAGCAAAATTTGAATGTGAAAGGATCAAAAAAAACGTTCCTGACTGAAAAGTTCATTAAAAAAAAAAAAAAACCCAAAAGCCCTCAAGTCCTTTTCATTACAGGTATCAATAAGATATTATTCTCACTCAAAGACTACAGGATGAAATGCATAAAATACAGGAAGTCACTTGCCACAAATAATATCACGAGCTCCGCATGGGAACCTAGTGCGTGTTCGCTCACTAGCAAAGATGATGGATTTGGGTTTTCTTTTCTCTGTCCATCTGTTGGAGCCCTGACACCATTTCTTGGTTTTGTAAGAAAGATAAGTTAGTCTGAACCACTTACTGAGTAATGCTATTTACTGAGGTGACTTTGATATGTATTAGATAGGAATAAAATACAACTTCAACTGACTCCAAGTGATACACACGGGCTGAATATTTTCTCAGTCACCCTAGTTTGAGTTTTAATCAGACTCTCCTCTTATCTGACTAGGTTGTGATGTGATGCCCCTGCCTCTCATTAAATACCCATTATTGATCAGAAATTAATGCTTGCTAGTTGTTTTTAGACTGAAATGTGATTTAGAGAAAGGGTAGAAGCCCTTGGAACATTCACCAGAATGTTAGTTCTATCATCTATACCAGAGGTTGGCAAACTATAACGTACAAGTCAAATTAGCCTGCTCCTTGTTTCTGTAAATAAAGTTTTATTGGAACACAGCCATGTCCATCTGTTGAGTGCTGTGTGTGGCTGCTTGAGCTACAGCATGGAAAACTAGAGTGAGCTAGCACGGAAAGCTAGGGTGAGTAGTTGCAAAAGGTAGTGTATGACCAGCAAAGACCAAAATATTTACTATCTAGTCCTTTATGAAGAAAATTTTTTGACCTCTGATCCCTTTCTATTTTCCCCAAAGGATGATACCAGCAGCCTCAAATATAAAAATGATAAGGCTGCGGCTTGCTTTCATGGGCCTGTGACCTGTGCACTCACAATGGTCCCTGCACTTAGAAGGTCACCGTATGTGGTTCAATGCTCTGCTATCATTGTCTTACAATTCTTTTTTTTTGTAGAGACAGAGTCTCACTTTATCGCCCTTGGTAGAGTGCCGTGGTGTCACACAGCTCACAGCAACCTCCAACTCCTGGGCTTAGGTGATTCTCTTGCCTCAGCCTCCCGAGTAGCTGGGACTACAGGCACCCGCCACAGCGCCCAGCTATTTTTCTGTTTTGCAGTTCAGCCGAGGCCGGGCTTGAACCCACCACCTTCGGTATATGGGGCCGGCACCCTACTGATGAGCCACAGGTGCGGTCCAGTTAGAGTCATTTTTTTCTATGCAATTACCAACATTTTTTCCCTTTCACCTTTTCCCTAATTTTCTCTAGCAACATTTTTCCTTTGATTTGATCAGTTGACCTCAGAGGTTGGGAACCTAAAATGAGTATCAACTCTTATTGGAATAGTGTTTGGGAACTGCAATCCTAGAAAAGGCAAGTTTTTAAGACAGGTGGCTTGACAAAGTGAAGCATCCATTTTCAGTGTAACGGTGTTGCCTATGTTAGTCCCTGGGCTAAGGGCTGCTCTTAACTATATCATAGGACGCAGCATGATACTGGAATGCTTCTTGGTAGAGGTACTGGAGACCCGTGTGGACAAACACCCACCCATTTAAGCTTTCAATAAATACAAAGCATCATTTTAAACTGTTTCAGTAGAATAAATAAAAAATACTGCATTTCCATTGGCCTGCTTTCCTCTCCAAGACAACAAAGACGCAACTGTTAATTACCAGCTACTCCAAGGTGTTTAGATATCAGCACTTTCTGCTCTTCAGCCCTCAGCAGTTTTTTCTTTTGTTTTTTCCAGACAGTCTAACTCTCTCACCCTTGGTAGAATGCTGAGACGTGATAGTTCACAGAAACCTCAAGCTCCTGGGCTTGAGCAATCTTCTTGCATCAGCCTCCCCAGTAGGTGGGACTACAGGTGCCCACCACAACACCTGGCTAATTTTTCTATATTGAGTAGAGACAGGGTCTTGCTCTAGTTCAGCCTGGTCTCAAACTTCTGCGCTCAAGGGATCCTCCAACTTCTGCCTCCCAGAGTGCTAGGATTACAGGTGTGAGCCACTGCGCCCCACCAGGCCTCAGCAGTTTTTTTTTCAGCAACAATGGTATTCTTCATTTGCATTGTCACTGTCAGGGGACCAACACCCTCAGGAACTGGAGTGATGTAACCAGTTTTGTTCCCGACTCCTTCAAAATCCACACCTCCAACCAACTTGGGTTTAGCAGTTATGGGATTTTTTTTTTTGCAGCTTTTGGCCAGGGCCAGATTTGAACCTGCCACCTCTAGTATATGGGGCTGGTGCTCTACTCTTTGAGCCACAGGTGCTGCCCTGAGCAGTTATGGGATCTTGAACTCTTATTTATCCCCACATCTATGACTGTCACTCCTGCTGTGATCAGATTTGGAAGCCTGCAGCAGATACTACCATATCTACAGAATTGTGTGTTTCCTCAGCTGCTCTTTGGGAACGTATCAGTAACATATCATAATGGTGGCATCACCTCCCAGGACGTTCACATGCTCCATCTGTGTGTAGTAACGTTGCAATAGGCATCCCAACATTTTTGACCTTCTAGCCACAGCCACCTTCCCTAGGGTTGTAATGTTGGAATACCACAGTCATTTAATTATTTTCCGCACACACCATGGGGTAGCTGGTAACTGGAATACTGGACCAAACTTACTCTCCCTACATAAATTACACGAAAGTATCAACATCCTTGTCTGGAGAAACAGCACTGCAGATCTGTCTCTCATCAGGGTGCTCTGCGAGAAGCAGCTGAACAAGGAAGCCGCCCACATTATCATCACTATTTAGTTTATTGATTAAATTCAACAATCCTTCCTCTGAAATTGAAGCTGATGTCACATTTCTCTCACTGTGGATTCCCACACCTGCAGCTGCTATGGTTTTGTTGCGGACATAGGAGTGACTTTCAGGATTCTCTCCGACCAGAATCACCTTCAGGTAGAGAGTTGTTTATTGTCAGAGGCCACCCACTCTTCCCCCTCTTGCTGCACTTCCTGCTTGATGTCCTCGACCAGTTTCCTTCCAGAAGCGACAACAACTTCCTTTAGAGCAGCTGAGAGCTAGAAGGTGCGATGGTGGAGGGGATAGCTCTGTGCAGGTGAGCAGCCCACATGGATATGAGGGAAGTTGCAACCATAGCCCCTGCCTGTGCCCACGCCAGGTGATTTCTGTTACTTTCAAATAAAATGTAATCACACAGGTTGTTAGAGGCAGAATTAGAACCAGATTCCAGATCTGATTGGCAATGGACATCTTTGCCAACAAACAATGCTACTATCCCTCAGAGGCAAGGACCCAACCTGATCTCATTTCAAAAACCGTTTCCACTGGGCAGCACCTGTGGCTCAGCAAGTAGGGCACTGGCCCCATATACCGAAGGTGGCGGGTTCAAACCTAGCCTCGGCAGAACTTCAAAACAAAAAAATAGCCGGGCATTGTGGCGGGCGCCTGTAGTCCCAGCTACTCGGGAGGCTGAAGCAAGAGAATCGCCTAAGCCCAGGAGTTGGAGGTTGCTTTGACCTGTGGCGCCACGGTACTCTATTGAGGGTGATAAAGTGAGACTCTGTCTCTACAAAAAAAAAAA